>OU565298.1:14418123-14655623 GCA_913789915.3 Sphecodes monilicornis
TTTTTCTTCAGGTATGGGAAATTTAGCAGGTGTATGTAGACTTTTATGACTTACTATAAATCTGTGAAAATTGCGTGAAAAGTGTCCATTGATGATGTAAATGCCCAATATGCCAGTATACATATAGTTTAAACAATATAAATCGATCACCACAATTGTTTCCGATACTATGAAAAAATCACGAAAAATTAATAAGTACAAATCAGTGTATTCATAAAAGATATTCTATACTTTATTAATATAAACTTATTTCTTGAGACTCTCATCAAGGAGATGATGACACAACGATGGCACTACTTAACCCTCGAACTATGCTTCATTAAAATTTGCAAGTTTTAATGCACGATTTGTCGGTATTATTGCTGTTTTTAGAACACTGTAGTAAATATTTTATGATACTACTATACAATAGATTTTTGCATAAAATTATTTATATATGATTATTTGGTTTGTATAGAAAAATAAAGGAATACAAAAAGTACATCATGATTTTGACAAAAATTCTGATATTTGTACGTGTTTTACAAAGAAGTTGGGTCGAAATGACCCCACCACCGTAGTCCGAGAGTTAAATATGTATAGTGTTTCATTGTTGGAAGATTCATGCGTACCTCTTTTTTCATTTCTCCGGTTTGTTGTTGGATTATTGAAGTAATCGCGAATCTCCAGATATTCTCACAAGAAAAACGTATGAGAATAAATTTGAATTTCTGGAAGGCCAATTCATTTATTTACAGAACCAATTTGTGATATTTATGAACATTAACAAACCGCTGGAAATTGTAATTATAACAATATACTCTTTCATTGTTTACTTATGAATAAATTGTGAATAAAGTGAATCTTTTAGCACTTATGAAAATCTGCAAGAATTTATTTAAAAAAAAACGTAATTAACTTAATTTGTCCTTTACTATCAAATTGTCATAGTGGAAACTAATCACTGACAAACATAAAAAGACAATTTCTTAAATTTCTTCTTCGTAAACGAAAACAATACGGTAAAATGCCATTAAAAATTGACAAGATGTTTAATAAAATTTAATAAAGTTTCATTTTATTTTAGGAACCGTTAATAAAGACAATTAAATTTTAATCGCATTTCATTCCTCTGAATTCAACAATTTATAATGAGAAATTAACGACGAATTATATGTAAATATTGAAAACAACCGTATTTGTCGAGTTCTTGTTGGTATCTACACGATAATAGACAGAAAGAAGTTGCAAACTTCTATCTCAAAAAACGAAGACGATTTTGAGTATTTTGAATAATGATTTAATGAAAATTCATAAAACAGTTTACATGTTTTCTTGACTAAAAAAAATTTGTTCTTCAATTTGTGTAGGCACAGTAGTAACGGAAATAATTGTAGTGATCAGATTATGTTGTTCAATCTGTATGTAAACTACTCGTGGAGAATTTACCTATTGCAACAAATGATAAAAAATTATGGTTTTGTCCTGAAAGTGGTTAGATCGAATAATGTATGAATATTAATAGATATTGAAAAAAGTTGTATTCAAGTATACAAATAATTCATTATAATATTTATAATCAACAGATAGAACTCTTTTGGAAAACATTTTGATATTGCATATAAGAATTTTGAGAACAATGCCAGAAATTTGAGAAAATTTCACTTAATTAGTAGACAGAAACACTATTTATTTGAAAACCAACAAAAATTTTCCTTTAATATTTTAATATAGAAACATTTCCTTTTTGGTTGTATCCTTCGTTATGAGACACCCAATGTAATCATCGATGTTCGTGTAAAGTCGGATAATTTTTGTACCTGGCGAAGGTGTGTACCCATTCGAGTGTTAACATTTGTATACATATATTATTACATATGTGTGTGCTTTGATGTTGCATTCTTTGTAACCAGATTTTAAGTTATTTCCTTCTAAGATTTATCAAGATTTTTTTTCATCGAGCTTTTCATTGTCACGTTTTATTGAACGTTGTAACGAGTACTGTCTATGATAGCTTCGTCAACAATTATGTTCCTAAGAGACGATTAAAGTTCTTTTGCAAAGAACTCTGTTTTTAATATTATCGCGCATTCATTTTTGCTAGCCTTAAAACGACCGTTGAAGTATAAACTAAATAAATTTTACATACACAGTCAGTTGCAAAAATTCTGTGTACACGTGTCAAACTTAAAACATTTAAAATAAACAAAGATTGTAGACATTTGAAAGATATTAAATCATTTATTAGTTTTTGCTATTTAAAAAACAACGATGTTCTTATATCTTTTTACTAAATAGCGTAAATAAATTAAAAACATAATTGCTAGGGGTATGTTAAAGTGCACAAAGTTTGTTATTATAATTTTGTTATAATCTCTGTTATTATAATTATAATATTATTATAACAACAAAAATTCAATGTCACTTCACAAAGTCACGTTCGCTTTATTCATATTTTCCTAAAAATCAACATAGAAACCACAATAACTTTAAAAATATAATGTCGACTAATAAATTAATTAATATCTACAAAATGTTCAAAATGTTTGTTAAATATTTCAAATTTGGCAAATGTATACAAACTTTTACGACGGATTGTATTTCGATAATGCTTAACTAGAACAAAAATTTCAATGAAAAAACATTATGGCCTATATTGATATTATTAGTTAATAATGAAACTTGTAAATGAATATTTATTGAAAAAATATTGCTTTATTCTCTAATTAAATTAGCATCCGCATATTTTGTTATGCAGTACAGAAGACATACCGAGTCAATCAATACGTAAATTACTACTGTCCTTCCCCATTTTACAAAAACAGGAATGACTAAAGCCATCATCTTTTATTATTAGCATAAATTTATATTGATCTATTACTTGCCAACATAGGTACTAATCGTCTGTAAGCACTTGTTGCAACGAAGAACTATAATAATTTATGTATTTCAAAATATCTGTGCTCCTCAAAACTATGCTAAAATTGTTTCGTAAATGATTCGAAATCAAATTGACCACTTAACCTCTTAAGCGCATATACCGTATACAATATATTCGTCATGACAACATGACTTTCATAGCCCATGCGCCACTTAAGAGGTTAATTACTGTCTAAAAAGATTTATTAAAAATTATGTATACATCTAACAAGTTTCAAGAAGATTGTGATACAACAGGAAAGGGGATGATTTTTAATAACAAAAAACGAAGTCGAGAACATAGAAGTTGTTCATTTGAGGCCTCATTGGCCTAAGTACATGGCCTAAGTAAACAAGATAAGTAGATAGAAAATATAGAGTAAAATTTTTTCGCTTGGATCCTCGCTTTCGAAAAAGTTTAATCTGAATTTGCTAAATGTTCAAACGGCAAAAGTGTTCAAACTCGATTTTTTAGAAAATGCAGTTTCAAACTAAAAAATCGTATTCTACACTTTCTATTTAATTTTGCAATTAGAAAAATCACTTGTCGTTTGTACCAACTATGTGTATTTACAAAGACGAACACTGGAACTTAGTTTTTCCGTAAACAAGATCTCAGATGAACAATTTCTATTGTCTATTTGCAACTAATTTGTTGAATCATTTCCTTTCAGCTTGTATCACGATTTCTTATGCATTCTTATTTCGTAATTTACTCATCGATTGACCAACATTTTTTGCAAAGCTAACGAATAGTCACACTATTTTAGGAAACTATATTTTTTAAACGTAACGATTCATTTCGATTTCATAACTCTTCCAGCTTGTTTGCGACAATTACCAATTCAAATTGGAAATATTTTCTATAATACGAACTAGTAAATACTCCAATACGACAATATAACGCACGTAATTTTATAGAATGTTTCAATTTTTGGTAAACGAAACGTATAATTTGATTCATTTTAGAGACTACATATCGTGTAAGTTTTTCGTTAAGTGTCAGGTCATCTCACGAATAATGTTTTCTAACGGCAATTTGCAAGATATTAAAACATTTTTTTTTTCGTGATCCATGTATCGACTATTGTTTAATGAAAAAATTCAGTGCTGCTTTCAAAAATTCGCTATCAACAAAATCTTTGTTGTTCAAAATAGGATACAAGTGCGAGGTCTAGGTTAGATACCGTATAAGTGTCCAATTAAAATTTCTAGGTTTCTTCAAAGCTGTTTTTCTCATGAATGACATAATGCGTTAGAATGTTAATGAACGTTCATTAATGATATCTCCACGCATACCTATCGCATTCATCCACAAGGTCAAAAAAGTTCCACCAACCGATAACCACTTGTTTCAATATTCCTTAGCCTTTGAAGATTTCATTTCTTCAAATAAACAACGATGCAGCTTTTGCATTTGAAACATCATCAATTCAATGAAAAAGAAATCAAAGAGTTATAGAGAACATTGGTCGATACTGATGATAAATAAATGCTAAGTTGATCACTTTAAATATCTCACTAATTTCTCATAATAAACAAAAACATCAGAGAGAAATATAATTAGGTTTACAGAAGTAAATATTATAATAACCAAAAAATGTTCTCACGGTAACACTTTCGAGATTTCGAGATCATCAATCTTTTTCCAAAATAGAACTGAATATTTTTATTAAATATCATGAGCTTCGTACGACTTTGAGTATAATAAATGAAAATAGATATGATTGAAAAATAATCGGTGAAGAAAATAAATTTTAGCAACTGTTTCAACTGCCGATTAACTGCAACACGTTGTTGTAAACGATAAACGAACGATGCTAAAATCATTCAATGGTTGTTCTTTCTTAATTATATGTATTTCTGTTTATGTTTAGTACTCAAGGTCGCATCAAGATTCATGATGTTATAAGTCGTTGTATTCGTCTTGACCTTGGCTATCACGCGACAGTAATAAAAATGTACAGTCTCATCAAAAGAAACATCGATCAACATAAAATCTCAGAAAATGTAACTTTGACAAAAATTTGTTACTTCCCACAATATATGCCTCTTCAAAACCTAATTACATATATTTTCCGCTGACTCTACGGGATGTTTAAGGTGCTCAAGTCCGGTGGGATATTCTACAGGCTGATCGGTAACTGGTGGTCAACCGAAAAGGGGGCGACTCTACATAAAAAAAAATAAGTCGAAAATGTAGAATAAAATTCTTTCACATAAGGCTTTGTTTACAAGAAAATCGAGTATCTCAAAAAAAAGCCTGGTATAAACAAATTTTATTCCACATTCGTGACTTATTTTCTTTATGCAGAATCGCCCCATTTCCGGTTGTACCGCCAGCCACTGATCATCCTGTTTATCTTGCATCAAAACTGAACGTTGAAAAAGAAAGTTACTCGTTAAATAACCTGACACTTGTTGACGGTGTTTTCGAAAAGTCAAGCACGAAAAGAATTCGAGAGACAACGACACCTCGTTTGTGGAAACGTGAAAGGTGAATTCCATTAGCGGTGCGTGCGAATCGAATCGAATCGAATTGGATGGAGTTGAATTCGGTTGTTTGATACGATGAAGTACAGATTGATCGGTGGAAGGTGTCAAGATCCGATTGTGAGACACAGTATTAGTAGCAGTGGCAGTGATGTACGGTACACGTCGCCATCTGTGAATGCAAGTGAACGAATTACCCTTATTTGCGACCCTAGTCACTTGCAGTATGCAGAATGTCGTTCGCTTTCATACGATCGAGCACGAGGAATTACGAAATTGTACAGTGTAGAATAATATTGCATGGCGTGTGAACGATGTTTTATTCGCCTCGAACGAACGAAAAAAAAAAAAGGAAAAAAAAGAAAAACGAAAGAATCTCCCATTCTCCCTGTTTATACCCTTAATCGAAACGAGAGAAAAAAGAACGAAAAAAGATAAACCGTAGAATTAATGCGAATAGTTTGACTAAGGTAACTGAATAAGTGAAAGTGCGGAGCTTTTGTGTAGCTGAAAGCTCTTTAGCGGTTAAACGTTTATGCGAGTAAAGCATACATTATATTTGTGAACGTGCACCACCGTACATGGATAGCTTTATATCCATACGCGTGAGAACGTACCACGGAGTTTCGTGAGAATAAACGAGTATAATTGGTCGAGTACTATACATGTGCGTGTATAATTTGTGTATACGTATGCCGTGTATGTGCATATCGTTATAATATGTGCATATACATGTTACATACGTGGATGGATCGTGTGTGTACACATATATATACATGCATGATAGAGAGACAAGCATAAAGGTATGCGGAACAGCATATGAATTTATTATTTCGTGCGTGCGTATGTGTGAGTTGATTGTAAAACGGCGCGCTTGGTAATTGACGAGAGAAAATCTGCAGAGAAGAATACGACGACGGAATTCTTGCGTATATGAATACTCTGAGTCTAACAAATTTTGTTTTACATTGTCCCAATTAATAAACAGAATGTGCATGTGCCTGTATCCTTTGCTTCTATACGATGCCCTTCGAAATTTTTCAACGCTTCACATATCTTGTAGTGGACATTTACCGCTTTGCATTTTGCCTTAGGCTGCGATCTGACGACCATTGTATAACTACTACTATTACAACCCCCTTTTATTATACTTTCTCTTCGTTTTTTAACCACAAATTCTGCTCCTTCCGCGAACAATCGATCATAACACCATACAACAACCAAAAAAAAAGAGAGAAATAACACGTGTTGATTTGCTGTAACCACAACGATAACGTGATTGTTGGTACGTTGCGCCATCGTTTTGTTCTTTTTATTTTTGTTTTTTTTTTTTACCAATTTCTCTTGAACTTGAGCTCCTTTTCTTTCTCTTCTCCCTTGCCTAACGCCCGTTTAGTTGTATTTCTGCCTTGCTCGTGAAAGGCTCTAGTAGAATAAACATGGTTAATTGGCCCCCAAGTCAATTTTCATTTTTTTTGTCTGCGAAACGATGTTTTCTGCCTAAAAGACTATTCTGTAAAATTTCAGATCCCGACTCCTCCGTTTAAGGGTAATATAGGTGTGAAAATCCTAAACTTTAACATTTATTTTCTCAGTTGTTACTTCAGATGTTTAAATGAACGAAAAACGGAAATGCAAATGTTGCTACAAAACGAGTTTTGTTTGGGACGTTTCTTCAGAATTTTAAATCAGTTATATTAAGAGTTAAAAAATATAATTTATGGGGTTAGTTGAGTTTGAGTGACCACCTTTGAAAAAAATCAATAATATTGCTCTCTCACGTAACTGTTATGTATAAAAGTTTTAAGACGATCAAATGGATAAAAGAGGTTAAATGTTTTGAAAAGGTTATGGTGAAACTGCAGCACAGCTACGTACCTTTTGATTTCGATGATTTTTGGATATGTTATCATTTTTTCAACCCTCAATATCTAAATTTAAAATTCCAGCAAAAATATCCCAGATAAAGTTGGTTTGTAGGTTAGTTTGTATAAAAGATAAAGTTTAGGCTTTACACCCCGATATGATCCTTAAACGAAAGAGTCGAGATTTGAAATTTTACAAAATAGTGTTTCAAGCAAAGAACATTGTAATTAATTCTCTGTTTCGCAGGCAAAAAAAATGAAAATTGTCATGAGGTTCGATTGCCCATTCTTATCCTACTAGACCCTATTTGCTGCATCGAAACTTCTCGCGTTTGTCGCGGTGTGCATTAGTTTGAGAAATTAGTTGACGATTTTTCGAAGTATCGCAATCATCTCGGTCGTTAAACACGGTTGTCGTTAAAGAGATAATCGACTCGATGTTTCTTAGATGATAAAAGTAATAGTGACTATACTTGTTAGTAAGAGCGTTCAAGATTATTATCTTAATAGACTTTCAGAGTTTGAGAATCTAGGTAGAGCTTGGCAGGATACAATATTGCTGCGAATGACGATGTAGAGGGCGTTTAATAAAAATTCCTCAGTAATAAAATGACAATATAAACCGGCGTACTCGATACCAATTAATCGTCAGGTGACATCAACGAATCTGACACGGTTTCCTCTACCTTTCAGGGGCCATCAGGATTAGACGGCATGAAGGTGAGCAATCCTCGGGGTGACCCGTTTAATCATACATTATATTTATGATTTTCGGATCGACAATTTCTACGCTCCACCCATTGATTTCATCTTTCGGGCGTAGATTATACACGGTATTGTTACAATGGATACTACCCCTGGCAAAGAGTGCTCGGTCAAACATTATGTCTATTATTAGTCAGTATTATAACAAATATGTCTTGCTAGTACAAGATGATGTTCTATTGTATATAGTTCAAACAGATTGAACAGTAATGCCAACTTTGCACGAAATTGTTCATTATAAAACAACAAAGATTCCTACTGTACTAACACATTAATTATCTTAATCAATAAATAGCTGATGAATAGTAGCACAAACAAAAATGAATAGTTTAAAATGAAAATGATTTATGATACAATTTATTATTTATCGTCGAATAGAACCAAGTCAGAAATAAAATGCTTGTAAATTTTATTTAATCGGAAAATGGTTCGACAAAATATTGACTTGTTGTAAGAAACAATTAATTCCACGTATATAAATAACATTTACAATAATAGAGCAACGAACAAAAATTTCGTAATGATAAATTCTAGAAAATTTGGCTATTCAATAAAAGCATAAAATGTTATTTTGGTACTTCGAAAAATAAAATGTGGACATCAAAAATATTGATAAAATATTTCGTCCTCTTCTCTTTTTAATAATTATTAAAAAGTGACATGACACGATGTTTTGTGTGTCGCGTTATTATTTTTCTCGCGAATACATAAAATTCACACATTAATGACAATGAATGAAAGTTTTTAGTATTTTGCTACTATTTGCCCGATCCTCGACAATTCTTATTATCCCATCTGTGTCGACCATGCCTAGACTACGGATTTTTATACGAAATAAAAATTGTCTGCATTAACTGCAAGATATAGGAGCCATATAGATGTTTATTCCTTCTTTTTGAATCATTTTAATGAGCTGAAAATAGCACAACAGTATTTTTAAATTCTTTAATTCTTTTTATTGGTTTGCATTTGATCTACTCATTTTTGCCATAAATGCATCAAATCCGCGGTCTATTCGTGACGGCAGTATTTCGAACATATGATATACAATTGCGATTAGTTAGTTTCATGCTACTGTACTCGACCATGAACTGTTTGCGAGGGCTAGTATTTTATGAAGTGCAGTGTTCGTTATAATCATTCATACTTACAGGGTGCACAAGGAGAACCAGGCACGAAAGGAGAAAGAGGGGAACCTGGACTACCTGTAAGTGTTCTATACCATCCAAAAACCATTATACAAAATTGTTTTGGAAAGTAAGTTGACGGTTCTTGAACCTAGTATCGTCCACAACAATTTGTGTTGGAATATTCTTTAATCCTTTCACTGTTTATTAAACTGAGGAAGTATAATAAAAGCAAATCTTTTATATTATTTAATATGGTATTAATGATCTTTATACTATATTACTTGTACTTCTATTGTATTCAAATTGAAAATAATATAAAAATCATACTGCATCAAATTTTTTTGATAAATTACCACAGATTAAACACTTTAATTTCAATTTCATGATGCTGTAATTAGCATATAGAAAATAATTATTTATTGGTTCATTTCAATGACATTAAACATTTTAATGTGTTTTAAAACAATTTGTATGGGATGAGGGGCAGTCTCATGTAAACGCTGCAAATATGTAATAATTTTTATGACATTTGTTGATGGTATATCTTACGTTGTAGTTTTTCTTTGTAATTGATTCAACTACTCGTTCGTTATACAGAACAAATTTTTATACAATTTTAATCATTTGTTTCTTAGTTCTACCTCGTCCGCAATAAATAGATATTTAAAAATCGATCTTGCTAGCGTAGATTTTTAATCAGCATGTTTATCGTTATCGTCTCTACCAAAATAAATAATTTATCTCAGAAATTGTCAAGATGGCGAACGCTGAAATTGCATATTTCAACGAGAAAATATAATTTTGGTTCCGGGAAGAGCTAGTAGTATGTAGAATAGCTTTTTAAAATTTCGCAGCCATGTAGTTTTCGAGATTTTATCAACGCCAGAAGAAAAAAATACGTTTTGAGAAAAACGCGTTTATAGTTTCGTACAGACACCGTTACTCCGAAACATCGTTCTCCTAAAATTGCCATAACTTTGTCATGTCAATTAAATTAAGCATAACATTTTGGGATAGTACATATTTTGAAGGTTCTACCCTTTTAAAAAGTACAAAAAAATCTAGTTTTTGACGCGTCTACATGAGACTGCCCCCTTAAGCGGGCTATGGGATCCGTCGCAGCCGTATTTTGATTTATACTAACAATTATTTAGTGTGAATCTATACTCCTATTTGAAAATATAAATAAACTTTTGTTGTGTCGTTGCGTTTCCTGCAAAGCAAAATTGATTTCTAGTTTTCAGTTTCCAATTCGGTAAAAATTGTTGAAATTAATTTTGAAAATCCATTTAAGTAATGTTAGGTCACTGGGCGGTAATGACTTAAATATATTGTCATCTACTGCTATTACAGATCTGAACTTTTTATTTGTTGATCCACAGAAGAAATCTTTATATTTTTGTCAAGCTGTTTACGCATTAAATTTTTAGAATAGTTTATTGGAAACGCTAACTTACTCCCCGATGCAATTTATTATAAACATTATGTACCGTATTTCTCTGCGTATTTCCCGAATCCTAATTGTCGTGAGGTAGTTTCGAGAAAAATAAAAAAATATCATAGTACCAATATTATGGAACTTTAATGCTTCAGTAAGCTTACTCGTATAAAGTGAGCAATGTTAATAACTCATATTAATTCTGGAAAATTTACGATTAATAGACCAAGAAAATAAATGCCGAATAATTGACAATTTGTAAGAACCTTCAAATCTACAAAGTGAATTTTAAAACATGACAACTTCAAATAACTCGGAAATTGGATGAAACTTTCAGATTCTTAAATGGAGTGCCAAATATTTCTTCTTAAAGGATAAAGCGACAAATTTTATGTAAAAAAGTTCTATAGGAAATAATGTCTAAATGTAATAATTATTGAGATAATTTAAATTTAATTATTTTGCAGTAAAAAATACGCTTGTTAGGTCATACTTATACAATAAATACATAATAAACACAATAAAACTGAAAGTCATTTTGAGGAAGTGCTATTTTTATTACGATGTTTAATAACAACGAGAAATACAACGTGCTAATCGTTTTTAACACGGCGCTGATAATACTACAAGAACTACTATATGTACAACACTAAGTTTTTAATCAATTTTAATAATAACTTAGAACACTGTTAGAGGAAAACTTATTTTGGAAATATCTCAGTAATTATTATTCATATTTAACAAAATTGAATGCGTTTTCAGAATTCAGAGACAAACATTTTATGTTAAGAATTGAAAAAAAACGACAAATTGGTAGTAGTTTGCGGATTTTATTTATTGATGACAAAAATGAATAAGTGAAATAGAAAACAGTAGGTTTATTAGAAGTATGTAAAAATATTATCTTATTATTTTCGACTCATTGAAAATATTTAGAAAAGAAACACATTTCTTTCATCCTTCGCTTACAATATCGTCTGAGAGACGTGATAAAGATTCTGAACAGAGTCTAATGAAGATATATGTTATTAATTTCCTTTAAACCGAAATATAATTCTATTTTGTTGTTGTTAATGTAAAGCCATTAGAGAACATATAGACATGCAATAGATTTACATTTTCTCCTTCTTCTAAGAAATTGTGAACTACAAAGAAATTCTAATTACTAAAACCGTAAAATAAATCATAAGGCAAGGGGTTAAGTGAAACAATTTTTATTTTGCATAAAAATCCGCTGTGTCCCCTTAGAGCCGTGATGTGCGCGGTAGAGGCCCCCCAAATGCCTGGTTCTCCCACCAGCCTCTTCTTCCTTTCTCTATGGTAACGGCGGATGCTGGTGGGGGACAGTGGGCGCTATGGTGGGGACGGTTTTGTCTCAATTGAGACAAAAATGCCCATCCCTGCCTTAGAGAAACTAATGTTCCAAACATTCTTCCTACTAAATAATTTACGAATTATTTGAAATTGTCGTGTTACTTGTCTAGATGTCAAAAATTAAAAGAACAATGTCATAAGAATAAGATCGAACCTTCCAAAAAATTCGTATTTTTCGCACGTATAAATTATGCTTGATTTTTCGATCGTATAAAAAAGATGGTAAATATGCTGAAAAAATACAAAACTGCGCGGAGAGAAACGGTATTTAATAACCTAACTAATAAATACGCTAAGACACTTTATAACTTGCCAATGAAGCTCCATTTCCATGTTTATGAATACGTTAACAAATATGAACTAAACAGAATTATATTTATTTTTTATTCGCAAACGATTTAAACGTTCACACGCATATCCACATTACCATTTGATTGTGGCTTAATAAATATATTCATTTGTCTGATTATAACGATTCATAACGAAAGTAATAGGATGGATAAACTCAAATTATCTCAGGAACGGTAAATTTTATGACAAACGCACCTTAGTGCTTTTTTATTCAGAATTAACCATTCTATCGAAATCAAGCTTGAAAAATAAGTCATTCCATTTAATAAAAAACAAAAGTGACCTTCATATTACCTTAAATCCTGTAACTTTTATTTGAAACATTTTCGTGAATTGTTTAAAATAACCAAGATATTCCAGGTGGACAGAGTGCGTGAGACACACTGTATATTAAAAGTACATTTCAATTTGTAGAGGACCGTTTAATTGTCTGAACTAGAATTATAAAATTCGAGTAATAATTTCTTATGTCTTATCCAATTAAAATTGGCGATATCTGTAATAAACTGAAATGACTTCCTCTCGCATTGACATACTTTTTTATGTTATTTGACAATTCTCATTTGCACTATAACCAACATACCTCCGGGTATAACTTCTTTTCCAATGCGCATCGATAGGGGTAATGAAACCATGCTCGACGTCGCTGTACAAAAATTCCATCGAGGTCAAATCAAATCACCATTACTTCAAATCTATCGGATTTTTTAGTGCTAACTTTTACATACGTTCTGTTTAAAAGTAAATAAAAACATTGTAAAAAATTCACGTCATACAACGCTTTTCATTTTAAAATGTTTACGAAAATGACCTATTTTTACAACTGTAAAAAGGCAATACTCCACACTTAGCATTTCAAAGGTTACAAGAGTGAAGTTTATGGGAAATATTTACAAACGCCTTTTCAGGAAACGGTTTGCAATGAATGGAACTACTAATTATGCGTGTGAACATGTAAATGGTTTTCCTGGAGCTTTATTAGCGACAAAACACGTTGGGTAGGAAATTAATCGAATTTGAAAAGACTCACAAGCTACCATGGGTGAAATTTCACACAATAGGAAATGTTTTCTGCTACCGAATAATCAATAAAACTTGTATTATAGTTGTATTTATACAGAAATTAATTTAATATGATTTGGTTTAATTTTAAGTGGATATTCTGGTCTAGTGTACCCTCTTTGGAATTTTTTTTTAAAGAAATCAGGACACTGCTATGAGTTGATCTCGTAAACACATATTTAATATTAGTTGAAGTATACAATATATTTTTTCCAAACCAAAATATGTGAAATTATATGAGTTGCACTCTCTTTATCATAGTCTTCTAAAAAAGAAGTGTGGCTGACACGATTCCTGTCGTTCTACTAATCTACGACAACAAAGTAAAGTAGCATTTTCATTAGTACGGACATGACTACAGCGTGGTCCAGAATAAATAAAATATTTCGGTACTTAAAATAATGTCGGGCTTCTGAAATTTGAGTTTTGATTTTTTGAGCTTTTCTCACTTTTAGCATAATTGAACATTTGAAAAAAATCAACATTTAAAAATTTTTTAAAGACATTTAAAGTTTTGTTACATTAAATTTACTTTAAATATCTATGACTTCATTATTTTTGCGAATTGAAACTTATCCTCCTGCAAACATGTTCATGAAAACATATTGTTTAAGAAAAGAAAAAAAGAAGAATATCAATTTCTTCAAAGTTCTAGACGAAAATACTCCCTTAATTATAAAGTCTGGCAATTATAAAATCTCTATTTATGTTATTGCAATACTGCAGTGGTGAGCAATACTGAACAGACAATCGAATTTTCAAGAATTTTTATATTGCGACAAAAAAAATCACTGTAAGAAGACCTTTAAATATTTGTATTCATTTATTATCCTTGAATTTCACAAATTGTTGTTTTGAAAAAAGTAGTGATAGTGGTAAATAATTTATAAAAAACTCAATATATTTGAACAAATATTAAATTATTTCTACATATGTTTCAAAGTTATTTTGTGATCACTAGTTTTTCGGTGAATACAGATCAGCTTTCTCTCGCACTTATAAACATAGCAAAGTGAAATCGAAGTGACACTTCGTGGTAGCTTTCAAGGGTTAATGTTCTCGCAAATCGACGTCTTATGTAGAACCATGAATGTCTTCGATCGTTAAGGATTTGCGTGG
The DNA here is from genome assembly GCA_913789915.3 of Sphecodes monilicornis. Lineage (NCBI taxonomy): Eukaryota > Metazoa > Arthropoda > Insecta > Hymenoptera > Halictidae > Sphecodes > Sphecodes monilicornis. The sequence goes on from OU565298.1 coordinate 14,432,619, forward strand.
AAAACGATATTCCGTCCGGATAGAATTCGATTATACTGCTGTCGAGATGCCAACGATGTATTCTGTTTGTCCCCAGGGTACTGATGGAATTCCTGGCGCGGAGGTATAGTGGCATTCGATTATCGCTCGTCCCTTGGTGTGACTGCGACACAGTCTAACCAACCCGGGGTAACGACGATACATCTGCCTGATCTACCCCGGGAACTGCTCCAAAATTCATCTCTTTACTTCTTTTGCATGAAAAGGAGGGGGCGAGACTGCGTTTTACCTCCCATACTTCCTTTTTACACCGAGAACACTTTCGAAAGTTTTCCATACAGTTCAGTACTTTCTACTGAAACTCATTTAAAAAGGACTTTTAAATATCAATATTATTTTCGAAAATCCATTCGAAACGATCCACTCGAATGTCTCTGAAATTATTAATGATATCAAAAAACACTTCAAAAAAAGTCATACGGTTTCAAGGGGAGCATACATTTCATGTTCATCGTTTTTTGTAGATGCTGGAGTACAGAGCATATGAAGATCACTTTCAGTTTTTTAAATGCCGGATGTAGTTGTTATTATACAAATCGACGTAGTTGATTATTCCTCATAAAAAATTACTAACCTTCTTATATCGAAAAACCATTAGTTTAGGTGATACTTCAAATCTAGTACAGTCTTGTCTCGGTCTGAGGAAACAGTGTTTGATTCGACATAAAGAAATCGCTATATCCTCTTCTTCTTTTGAAGTTGTTCGCTAGACATACCTGATCTGATATACGCCGAAAGCCGGACCCGAGCTTTCGCCTTATATTGGAACAAGACTTTATTTATTTTATTTTATTATTGCAGTTTATTTTAATGTGGTCGGATTAACAGCGAGGTCATTAGTGACCTCATGGTTTACAATTTAAAATTTGTTATAATATATTTAACATGTACAATAGTTTATAACAGGGCTATGATTAATATTGGCATTAGGATGAGAAATGATAACATATGTTTATAACAGTTCATATACAGGGTGTTCATTTGAAAACATTTTCAGCCGAATATCTCGGAAAGTATGAAAGATATTAAAATAGTGTACAACAACGTGTCCAAGGATTTCGAGGGGGGAAGAGGGGGGCAGTATCGGTTTTTTATTTGGGTGGCGTTTTCAAGGTCATTTGAAGTTCGTTTGTTTTTTCAAATGGAAACCTATATTTTTTGTTATGAGATCTTATTGTACGTAAAAAGACCAGCAATTTTCTTACGATACTTTTTTTTATCTGCCCACTAGTTTCGAAGATATTTAAAGAGAAGTAGAGCGAGTTATACTTATACTGCGAGAAAGTTTGTAATTTCTTTATAACTATAACAAATTTTCAAAATGTACTCCGTGGTTTTTTAAACAATAATACAGACGATTCTCAAATTCTGAACGAACATTTTTGGAGGTATCTATTGGAATAGCTCTACATACAATTAAATGTACTACGATATAGTATCTCTTATTACGATGATTCACACTTGACTAAGTAGTACAATCTTATATTGAAAGACAGTCAACATAAACAAGAGATCAATAGAGGACAATTTTTTTTTCAAACGGTACGTCCTAGTACAACTGAAAAACATCAACGCTTTGCGTCTAAGAATTTTACACACGTCTTTTTGCGTACAATAAGTTTCCATAATAAAAAATATAGGTTTTCATTTGAAAAAACAAAACCCAAATAAAAAACTGATACTGCCCCCCTCTACCCCCCTCGACATCCTCGGACACGTGTTTTACACTTTTTTAATATCTTTCATACTTTTCGAGATATTCGGCTGGAAAGTTTTCAAATGAACACCCTGTATAGCGATGAATTTAATTTGGAACAAGACCGTTTTTCGAGATAGTAGTCAATACTAGCGTAACCCGTACCCACGAAGTTAGAACGGTGGATCATACTCACGAGCACTTTGTACTTCTTCGGATGCTTCCAAACAAATGGTATTACGTTTATTATTAATCCAATGGTATTGCAAAAATTGCTGGTAAGATTGCACTGTCCAACAAATTTCAACTTTTCTTATGTTTCTCAATTACTGTTGGGTAGTTCTTATAGAGTTTTTCACGCTGATTCCGAATCTGTCCTTACTTTTTCTCCTACACGCACAGTTTTTGAGTAACATGACTTTGAAAAAAACCTATTTTTCAACTTTAAACAAATATTGTGATGTTATTATAAAAGATATTATATTGTTTCTTGTAGCAAAAGATTCTGTAAACATTCCCGGATACAGTGATATCCAATATTAATACGTTATGAATGTTTAAACGTGATTAAACGATCATTAAAGACGGAGAGACACTATTTTTGCACCAATTTTTGGAGACATTTTTGAATTTATCTCAAAGAATAAGGGTCAAGCGTAAAATCGAACTATATCCCGCGATAGAGCAGATTTTTACGTTGAAAAACCCACTTTTGAAGTTTGCAACATCAACGTTTTCACCAAACCAAAAAGCAAAATATCTACGCCCGACATTCGCTGTCGCCAGTGGTGCTCTTCCGCTAGCGCGGTCGTTCGTGAGTATTGGGATCTGACGGGGCGTGGACAATATATATAGCTATCCAATATGGCGACGAAGAGCTTGGTCTTAACATTGTATTGATATCTTTTTTTTTGTTTTTACTTAAACTGTTTGAAAGGAAGGAGAAAACTTTGTGTTGAGGGAAGAGCATCGGTATTATGGGCAAATCCAGCTGAGGATGGCAGTGTTAAATTTAGAACTAACATATTTTGTTATATATTCTAAGTTTGATAAAAAATATTTAGCTTTAAAAGTTACAAGAAATAACAGTTTTATTTCTTCAATGTTGACTAAATTAAAAAATACTTATTATACGAATATGTTACATAAAATTTGTTTATTGGAAAAAATGTGATGAAAGTAAATAGACTTAAGAAATAATAACAAGTAACGAGAGTACAGACTTAATAAATATTGACGAGTTTAATGTTACTTCGAAAAGATATATTTATTAAATATATAAAATAAATACATGTATAAAAATCCATAAAGTATGTTTTGTCAAATAATTCATTTAACACAAAAAATTTGTTTTTTAATATACCTTCTAAATTTACAATTATAATTTCATAAACTTCGAATCGCTTAGAATTGGTGAGAACATATTCTTTGCTCCACAAATAATTGTACAAATATCTTCTATTAGAGGCACCAGTGCCACAGGCATCACTGAACCAAGAATTTTGAAAGTCTTTATACGCTGGTTAGGTCTTTCAATATGCACTCTAGCTTTAGCTATTTTAGCTGTTAAAATAAACTGTCCTTTGCTAAATTGTTTCTTATATTTTAAAAATAGAGGTCTTATAAATTTCAAGCAGATCACTTCACATACTTCATTTCAAAGTGTGGAAACGGAGCAACAAATTTTTGCTCGCTCTACTATCACAATCTTTCACTGCACAGTAATCAAAATTTTTTTGCTACGCGGTGGAAAAATTGGAACTTTCATAACGTTATTTTTAATTAACACCTGTTTTAACACTGTAAGTTTATACTGTAATTAACACCTGTTAACACTGTAAGCTGCTGTAATCCAAGCCAAGCCAAGCTTAGAGTATTTCTACTTTTCGACAGCAGACGGCGCCACTCAAAATGTCAGATCCCAATACGGCGCGACGCGGCGCGGCGTAACGGCTATGTAGTGGCTAAAAGCGGAAATTATGTCAGCTTATTTAAATGTTAAATTCTATTAAATGTTATACTATTGTTCTTTATTATTTATTAGTACATTTATTCTGTATAAATTATTTTATGTATTTTTTTAACGTTAGTCTCTTATTCATAGTAAATATATTTCATACTAAAAAGGTCTTTCATAAAAAGAAAATAATTTAGTAAGTTTTTCTTTTGTATTTAATTTTCTTTATTAAACATTTCCACAATAAACGATATTAAATAGATTTTTATATTAAATTATTTTTTATTACAAACATACTATGAACAAGAGACTACATTTAAAAAATTCATAAAATAATTTATACCTAATTTATAAATTTGCTGGCATAATTGCACGTTTTTAGCCATTGCATCGCCGTTACGCCGCGCGGCGCCGTATCCTGACGAACGACCGCGCTAGTCGAAGAGCGGCAACTCATGTTGGGCGTAGATATTTTGCTTTCTGGTTCGGTAAAAACATCCATGTTGCAAACTTCAACGGGGATTTCTCAAGATAAAAGTCTGCTCTGTCGCGTGATATAGTTCGATTTTACGCTGGACCCTTATTTTTTAAGATAAATTCAGAAATATCCTCAAAAATTGGTGCAAAGTGATATCTCCGTCTTTAATGATTGTTTAAACATGTTTAAACATTCATAATGTATTAGTATTGGATATGACTGTATTCGAGAAAGTCTACAGAATCTTTTGCTGCAAAGAACAATTGAATGTCTTTTATAATAACATTGCCATATTTGTTTAAAGTTGAAAAATAGGTTTTTTTCAAAGTCGTGTTTCTCAAAAACTGTGCGTGTAGGAGAAAAAGTAAGGGCAGATTCGGAATCAGCGTGAAAAACTCTATAAGAACTACCCAACAGTAATTGAAAAAAAAAATTTGGTGTTGGACAGTGTTATTGGAATGACACATTACAGTTCATCTGAAATCGCAGACCATGACGTGATTTTAAGATAGAAATTTTGAAAGACAAAGTTTTTCAACAAGAATCAAGTAATCCGAATGACTTGAAGCGAAGAATTCGTCACGAGTGTCAACTAATTTCTAAAAAAGTATTAAATCGGATCGACAGGTCATTCAGAGATCAAGTAGACCTCTGTATTCAAGCTGAACGACTACATTTTGAGCATCGTTTGCAATGAGGTAAATATTGTACCACTAACGCTATTTCGTAATATTAGGATTGAAATATCGCCTAAACTAATGATTTTTCGATATAAGAAGGTATATATATATAATAATTTTTTATGGAAAATAATAAAGTACATCGACTGATGTATTAAAAAATTTGAATGTGACCTTCATATGCCCTGTAGTCATGTACCTACAACAAAATCATTAACATAGAATCACGTCGCCCTCGAAACCCTAAAATATTTGTTTGATATATTTCTCGATATCATTAAGAATTTCAGAGATATTCGAGTGGATGGTTTCAAATGGGACACCCTGTATAAATTCTTTCCATTTTATTTGATGTACACAAATATGTTTTCGGTATTTACAAACAGTCATTTGTCGCTTAATCTACGAACGACGATTCGACAGTCTTTTAAAAATCAATGATTAACAATTGAGGATTTTTTAGTCAATGTTCCAATAGCGGTAACGATTTCATTCAAAAGTCAACTAGTCGCGACGAGTAACATAGTCTAATAATTCATTTTGGAATTGTTATTTAAGAACAGATGATTAAACTTCCTTTAGAAATAACACCGTTATTTAAAAAATTATTAAAAGTTTTTTTGCAGATAAAATGTGAATATCTTTGTACATAGTGCATCATATACTGGAACAAATTATTGAACAAAATTATTTAAAATGGCAATTTTCGATATTTCACGAACATTCACTATAGTAATGACGTTACGCACAGTCAGACACAAAAGTTTATATACGCTTAATCAATTTTAAACATTTAAAGAAAACATTTTGCACATTTTGTTGGTGTTCAGATTTATTACTTAGAAATAGTACTTAAAACTATTTACTTAAAAATTGGGCAGTCTCTGAAAAATGGCGATATTCCTTAGAATTATTTTCCTAGAAATAAATAAACCAAAAACATAAAATCATAAAACTTTACTACACTATTTATATAAATATTACTACACTACTTGCTATACTACTTCGAGAAGAATATTCATATTCACAAAGTTAGTTATTATTTCTATTAAGACTATTGTAACAATAAATTTTATTTCTCTGAACATATCTATGCTAACTGTTTGTAAATACTTCATTAGATGATTTTCAAGTATCTAAAACTGATCACAAGTACATACAATTTTGTGACTGACTGTACAGTAGAAAATTAGAAAATCGCCCATATTCTTGCAGATTCAAAAGTATAATATTAAAGTTACGTGGTATTGGGAAAACTATAGTATGTCGATGATCATCTTTTAAATCTTTTTGGTGATGGAAGAACAATGTAACGTTTGAGGTCGCCTTCACTTTTGTATACAGCATGGTACAGCTTCTTATCCTTACAATTCTTTTACTCTTGTTATCATCATAACTATATTCAGAGGATCTTAACAATGTACAAGATAAGGTTATTCGACGTTAAAAAAAGGTTAATCCGTTGCATGAATTACTCTGCATCATGAAGAATTACGTGAATCATAGAGACTTCAATTACGCTTTGTTCAACGTAAAATTATTGAACCTATTTTAAATGTGCAAAAAACACAGGTTCTATGATTTTGAGATTGCTAAATTTCACTATTGCTGAAGACTCGCTATCATAAGATCGTAATTAATTTTGAACAGCATTTTTGTTTGAAAAAATGTAAATGATTGGAACATGATGATAGAAATTGTCCAATGAAGATCTGGCTGCAATGAAAGATTTTTACGGAACATGATTCTAAAGAGTTTGCAGAATCCAAAATGCATAATTATTTGCTTTGGAAATGATAGAAATATTATAAAAAAAATGCGTAATCTTTGGAATGTGAACAAAACTGCAGACAATAATTCATCAGCAAAATAATTATTTAAGAACTCTGCTTGTCAAGCATTGAACCAGAAACATAAAAATCATAAATACGGATTTTTCTGGAAAATAAAAATTGCTTGCATTAATTTTAAGATTCAGGAGCCACGTACACATTTGTTTTTGTTCTTGAGTGATACAACAATATTTTAAAATTCTTGAAATGTTTTTATTGTTTTATTCTTTTAATTTATTTGAATATTTTATTCGATCTACTGATTTCTGCCATACACTAGTCTCGTCACTTTTAGATTAGTCCAGTAATACGTGTACAAAATATGTTGTAATTTTACTCGAATGGCGTGAATGTATTTTGAGCCTTGATCAATATGTTATGAAGAAGGTCAACGACTGTTTATTCCGATAATTCCGGTAATTTATTCCGGTAATTCCGATAATCAATATACCAAGATGTTGGTGCTGTCTCAAATTCAAAATCACCATGTTCGTTGATGTAATCGGCAGAATACAAATTCGTGGACCTATTTTAATTGCTACGTTCCACATATAAATATAAAATAAATGACGGATACATAATTCAAGAAAAAATTTGTTGCTTTTATGTTCATAACGTACATTACGTGCATTTGACATTTTCTTTCCATACCGATTCAAACAAATGGTCAGTCCCATTGGATATTTGAAGCATTTTACTTGGTTTTAAATCGATTAGGTCCAGATGTAATTCTTAGTGTAAATGCAACATTTGATAATAAACAAGCGATTCTAAAATCTTCACATAAAGTAAAAACGGGATATTGTTTACGGTCCGATCGAAATAACTTGAAACGGTATTGAATACGCCTTAATTGGTATATCAGGTTCAAGGTTCGTTTTGGACCATTAAATTGATATACAATATAAATAAGGTGAAAATTATAAAGCGTTACAGACGCGAAACTAGATTAGATGAAACGCAAAAATGTTTCAGATGAAAGTTGTTCAGTACCGAGGGGGACATCATGTGTTGGGACTTTTATTTTTCCTGGTGGACACTCCAAGGTGAGTTGAAGGTCAACTTTCTTTTCTTAAATGGAATGATATGTTTTTTTATATATCATCAAGTAGTGCGTTTTAAGATGAGTTCAATTACCTATGAGTCAAGGTCATTCAAGGTCAAACTTGCAGGGAAATGCAGAAAAGGTGTGATCGTTGTATTTGTGCTTCAATTTAGCATGTGTTCTAAATGATTACTAGTAATGAAAGTAAACTGACTATCTTGCAGAAGAGCACAGTAATACATAAATACGTTTGTTTTCATTTCATTGATAATGACTTTGATGTTGTCCTGAGTAATGCTGATATTGAACACATGTAGGGCTGGCAATCCCGCAGAGTGGGATCCCGCGTCATTTTTGGTCCCATCTTTCTTATATAGGTAACGCGGGGTCCTGCAGGATTGTGGGATTCCACTCTGCGGGATTGCAAGCCCTAAACACATGTTATTGTTTTGGTGTGAAGGTTCGAAAGCACGAATTGAAGTACAAATAATACGATCACACCTTTTCTGCATTTCCCTGCAAGTTTAACCTTGAATGACCTTGACTCATAGGTAATTGAACTTATCTTAAAACGCACTACTTGATGATGTATAAAAAAACATATCATTCCATTTAAGAAAAGAAAGTTGAGCTTCACCTCATCTTGGAGTGTCCACCAGGAAAAACAAAAGTCCCACCATATGATGTCCCCCTCGACAATGAACAACTTTCATCTGAAACATTTTTGCGTATAATTAATATTTGTGGGGATATTCGTCTGTAACGCTTTATAATTCCCACCCTGTATATTTAGCAATAATTACGTACTGAACAATTTTAAATATCTAGAATTTGAAGATTGCTTCTTTAACCTTATTATTCGTTTCTGGCTAATATTGCATTTAAACATTGTCTGCTGTAGTGAATATGAAAATGAGCTGTTATTATTCTCACGTAATAATAGTTATATACTTTTCTGGGTATGATCCGACCCAATTGATTGAATTTGCATGTTTTTTGAATCACTATTCGCCCGATACATTGTCACTCGTAAAACTCAACAACGATAAACAGGTTTTACTTTCGACACCATTCCTAAATCTGCAATAGTACAATAGTAAAGGAAGGACAAGGATGAAACAAGGATTCTTTAAAACTCGTTGAATATTCTGCAATAAGCTTTCATTGTCAATCAAGTCTTAATTGGCCAATTAATACCGCTGTTCTTTCATTACTCATATACAGGGTGTCCCTTTTGAAGGGTGAAGTGAACCACTCGAATATCTCTGAAATTAATAATATCGAACAATGTTTTATACAAATGTTATATGGTTTCGAGGAGGACATGTTAATGGTTTTTTTTTGTAGGCGCAGGAATACAGGGCATTTGAAGGTCATTTTAGAATTTTTTCACGGAACTATGTGTTTTCAGTCGACGTAGTTATTATTCCCCATAAAAATGATCAACCTTCTTACATCGATAAATCACTAATTTAGGCGATATTTCAATCCTAATATTACGAAGTAGCATTAGTGGTATAATATATTACCTCATTGCAATCGATGCTCACAATGTAGTCCTTCAGCTTCAATACAGAGGTCTACTCGATCTCTAAATGACCTGTCGTCGATCCGACCTAATTCTTTTTTAGAAATCCGTTGACATCAATGACGAATCCTTCGCTTCAAGTCGCTCGGATTACTTGATTATTGTTTAGAAACTTTGTCTTTCAAAAATCTTAAAATCACGTCATGATTTGCGATTTCGCTTGGACTGTGATGTGCCACTATCTTGGCTCGCTACACGTTATTAAAACACTAATGAGTCACTGACTAATCATTGAACGATCTAACGTAATGCTATTTGCTAACAAACATCCAAAGAAGCACAGAGCGTTCGTGAATTCGAGCGAGCGTTTTAACATCATGGGTTACAAGCTACGCTAGTATTGACTAGTATCTCCAAAAACAGTCTTGTTCCCAATTAAACCCATCGATATACAGGGTGTTAAAAAAATACCATTCAATAATTATATGGTATATAGGACACACTGTACTGAGTAAAAAAGCCTCAGAAAACATAGGGCGAAAGTTCAACCGTTTCAGAGATATAAACATTTTTGTTTGCTAGTATCATGATTGATTTACTTGCGTCCATCATGTGCGATGTTTACGTCAGTGTTTATAAATCGCGTTCTGAATGTTCCCATTCAAATGCCGTCAGTAGATTTCGCGTGTACAGATTGAGAAAATGGCAGCGTATTACTGGAATGAAGAGATGACAGAAATGCATTTTATGTGTGGTCGTGCTAATGGAAGTGCTTTAGCTATACGACGTCTTTACATGGAATAGTTTCCTATTCGAAGAGTTCCCTCTAGCACGCTGTTTCAAAAACTTCACCAACGTCTTTGTGAATCAGGCTCACTTACCAAACAAAAAAGTTTATATCTCAGAAACGGTTGACATTTCGACCTGTGTTTACTCAGTATAGCGTGTGGTAAATATTTACATTAGGGGCTTCCTCACCGATTTTGATGACGTTGAAATATGTTGTCAAGGTCATCATTCTGAACAACTTTTTCCTATACATGTTACCGCCGCTCAGCTTTAGTTTCCGAGATACTCGCAAAAAGGTTTCAACATCTCGAAAAGTGATCGGAGTAGGTCTGGGTTAGATTTGAAATTGTGGCCGCCGATAACACGGCCACGGTCACAACTTAAAACAACTTCAATCAGTTGAGACCCACAGTCTTGTCTGTTTATGTTTACAAACTGAAACGTGAAATGAATCGTGTCGAACGCGAACTCATTTCTTTGTCAGCTGTGTTAGCATACAGAGTATTAAGCATGAAACTACAGTATTTCATCGATAATTGTCCACAACACGGGTCTGCGGAGGGACAATTATGCCGGAGGGATATCATTGTTTGAGGTTTGCCGAACGTAGAGAAGGACAGCCGAGCTCGAGAGGCCTCGGTCACCGAGAAATGTAAACATTCCTAATCCGAAGTTCCAACTTCTTTATTAATCATTATTTTTTATGGGACTTGGATGACCATATTTGTGGTATTTTTCTAATAAAAATGATACCAAATATGATGTAATTCCAATGATATTTACTTGTGTAATCGACGATTAAAGTTTCGGGCGCGAGGAAGGATAGCGTATGGGAAAGACAGAGACGCGGAGAGTCGCAGTCGGCGGCACAGTTCAAAGGCTCACGCGTCCTCACAATATATTACCAAGGTATAACTTTTTTATTATTACTTATTTTTTTATGAGACTTTTTCTAATAGATTTGTGACATTGTTCTGATTAAAATGATACCAAACACGATATAATTCGGATCATATACAGGTGTATGGCCATTATGTATAGGTCAGGTACATAACATCGGTGAGGCAACAGTAATGCAATGACGACACTTTTTCATTTTTAATTAATCTTTTAGGAGACGTTTACCATCATATTTGTAATATTTTTCTGATCAAAATTTTTCTGATTATACATACATATCTATTTTTTTAATTGACGATAGAGTAAGTTTTGGTAACAGACAAAGAGAGTAGATAGTAAAGAAAGGAACACTGCAAATTATGTACCTGACCTATACATAATGACCATACACCTGTATATGATCCGAATTATATCGTGTTTGGTATCATTTTAATCAGAACAATGTCACAAATCTATTAGAAAAAGTCTCTTAAAAAAATAAGTAATAATAAAAAAGTTATTCCTTGGTAATACATTGTGAGGCCCGGAACTTTAATCGTCGATTACACAAGTAAATATCATCGGAATTATATCATATTTGATATCATTTTTATTAGAAAAATGCCACAAATATGGTCATCGAAGTCCCATAAAAAATAATAAATAATAAAGAAGTTGGAAATTCGGATTAGTGTGGTCTCACCGATATACCCGAGCCGCATGGTGCCATATTTCTCGGCGACCGAGGCCTCTCGAGCTTCACGGCCCATCAAAGGGGTACACCCCGCACTAGTGTGGATATCTCAGGGACAATTCTGTTGGAGACATTTGGGACAATTACCGGTGAAATACTGTATACGAATTTTTGGATATCTGCAACAATCAAGAAAATATATAATAACCCAGTATATAAATATATAAATAATATATAAATAACCCAGACCTAACCCAGACCTAATCCAGACCTACTTCGATCACTTTTTGAGATGTTGAAACTTTTTTGCGAATATCTCGGAAACTATAGCTGAGCGGCGGTAACATGTATAGGAAAAAGTTGTTCAGAATGATGACCTTGACAACATATTTCAACGTCATCAAAATCGGTGAAGAAGCCCTTAATGTAAATAATTACCTAGCGTGTTCTATATACCATATAAATATTGAATGGATTTTTTTAAACACCCTGCATATGAATTGCTATAAACGTATGTTATTGTTTGTCGTCCTAAAGCCAATATTAACCATAGCCCTGGTATAAACTATTGTACAAGATTAATATATTATAACAAATTGTAAATTGTAAACCACGAGGTCACTAATGACATCGCTGTTAATGCGACCACATTAAAATAAACTGCAATAATAAAATAAAATAAATAAAGTCTTGTTCCAATATAAGGCGAAAGCTCGGGTCCGGCATTTGCTGTATATTATAACAGGTATGTCGAGCAAACAACTTCAAAAGAAGAAGAGGGGATAGCGATTTCTTTATGCCGAAACAAACACTGTTGCCTCATATCGGAACAAGACTGTACTAGATTTGGAAAAATACATACACTAATGGTTTTCTGATATAAGAAGGTTAATTATTTTTTATGGGGAATAATCAACTACATCGATTTGTATTGTTGTGTGGGCGGCCGCGTAATTTGGGCATTTGGGTATATTAAAAACTACATGATTCCATTAAAAAAACTGAAAGTGATCTTCATATCCTCTCTACTTCTCCACCTACAAAAAAACCATTAACTTAAAATTGATGTCCTCACTCTAAACCATATAACTTTTTTTTTAAACGTTCTTTGATATCATTCATAATTTTAGAGATATTCAACTGATTTATTTGAAACGAGAAAAACACACACACACACACACATATATCTTTCAGTAATGATAGAAGTATCGATCATTATTGCAAAAGCAATTGTTTATAAGCAATCACACAGCATAATTCTGGAGACAATAACATTTCGTACTGCTTCCAGCCTTACAAAGCCTAGTCGTATAACCTTGCACTCAAAACGCTACTCAAAACAGTAAACTTTAACTAATCAGAGAGAGGGAGAAGCGCATCACCCACTCACTTCTGTCTCTAAAACTGAGAAGAATTCACAATTTCGAAATGAGACCATGATCACCCAATTTTTTCTTGCGAATGTAAATGGGATCGAGTAAGACTTAATGTACCTTATTCCACTTATACAGGGCAAGTCACCTAGACAAACTACGTATGTTTTCGAAGGGCCCATTTTGTGGTACAGACCTTTTTTCAAGTGGGTCTGCTTAGGAAATTTGAAGGTCAACTTACATTTTTAAATGGAACCATGTTCTCTCGAACACCAAGGATTGCAGTCCCTCTGAAGGCAGCTTCAGTGACCATAGTCATTCAAGGTTATAAACGTAAAAAAGACATGAAAAATAGAAGTCTATTGTGAATACTTATGAAATGGAATATTCTCAGCTTTATTATCGAAATCAAACTAAATTGATTCAAAATTTAAAGAAAATGCTTACAACCAAAATAATCTGCTATAACAAGCCACTAATTATGATATTATGTCTTTCTTCCCAGTGGGGGCTTCACGATACACATCTTCTTGTAACTTGTTTACATTTTGAATTAATTTAATTTGATTTCATTGATAAATCTGAGGATATCCCGTTTAATATGAATTCATCAGTATGACCTTGAGTGACTATAGTCAATTGCATGCAGAAGGACTACAATCCTTGGTGTTCAAGAGTGCATGGTTCCATTTAAAAAAAAATTAAGTTGTCTTTCAAATCTTAAAAACGCCTCCACCTGCAGAAAAGTTCTGTACACCATGCAATGGACCCCTCGAAACCGAATAATTTTTATCTCAAAAAATATGGAAGTTATTCGGATGGCTTGTCTTAGGTGACTCGACCTGTTTTATTACTTGCTCCAAAGTAGTTGACCGATCGTAGACTAATTTTCTTACACTGTTCGATGCGTCGATGATCGTAGCCGCGTATTATATGCGACGTCAGAAATGAATTCTACATGACTGTATACGATCAGAGATGTTTAGAACAATACGCATCGTGCATGTAGAAAAGAGGCGAAGAACCAAATAAATTCTTTGGCGTACCAATTCCAGGGACCGAAGGGAGAGAAAGGTGATATAGGTGAACCTGTAAGTATTGACGTAATTCGACTATTAATATTAAATAATGGGGCAAGGAAATTATGATTTAATCAGGCGGATTAACTCGTTGAACGTTGTATTTCACGACGAGATCTCTGGCACGCCAGAGGTATCGGACGCCGGAATTCAATTGCCAATTCGGAATTGTTTGCATTATCGATATGTGCTCCGTATCTCATCTACCATTATCGTCGCCATCGTTATTCACTTCAGTTATTGTCGCTCTGCTTCTTACCGTGGTCATTACTGGCGCCATTAATACCACTATTGCGTTCAAGGTTACCGTAGCAAATGAATCATCGTTCGAAAGACGCAGCTATGTTAATTCAACGTTCGCTATTAGCTTGCGACGTACGGCTTTATGCGTGATTACTGTTCCAGTGAGAGACAACGGAAAATAAGAATCGAACAAAAGCGTAATCCAATAAACATCATGCAAGTTTCATAAAAATCATAACAGCGTCTCTGTAATGTCGTACCTTCATTTTCCATTTTTTCTACGTTGATCTCGTCGCCATTTGTTTCGATACATCGGTTTCCGTATGCTGCCACCAGCGTATAACTCGTTGATTTCGTATGGAGATGATATGCAACATACTTTTGTTAAAATTAGAACCGTGATACGGAAAACGAGAGTGTAAATCGTTGTTAGTTTTTTTCCAAGATCCTCGAAAGGGATAACTGAAGCAAATTTTCAAGTACACGGTGATATTTAGGCAACTGTTTACGCAGAGATTTGATTAGTAGAGCAAAAGATCTCTTAATGCCTTTCTTAGACGTTTATGCTCAATTGCGGATTCTGCACAGTTGAATACTATATAGTGCATAGAGAGAATCTTTCTTGTGCCTGGCCTTTTTTGCACGTTTGCACAAACACTTGCTCCTACATCATTTACATGAAAAAGCATTCTTGTGTCTGAATACAGGGGCAGCAAGGAAAACGCGGTAGGAAAGGTGACAAAGGCGAACAAGGAGATCAGGGTGTGCCAGGACTCGATGCACCCTGTCCAGTCGGTGCCGACGGATTGCCGCTAGCTGGATGTGGATCACCCCAGGTAATTCAATCTATTCCTATACATCCAAATCTATTTGTTTCCACTCGACGCGATGAGTACAAAATAAATACAACGCCAATATAATATTGGGTTTGTGCACAAATCCTGTTGCTTGTGTTCTAGCGCAATTTTATCTCGAAAATCAACATTTGTTATGTATACATTTTATAACATTTTAACACGTTACTCACCGGAAGCCTATTGTACCTATTATACCTCACAAGAATGTTAAATTAGGACAAATTTTTTCATTTCGTCTAACGCACTACACACGCATCGATGGAAAATAAAATAATTTGTATTGCTTTAAAATCAATGTAAACTGGTCAGGTTGCTGCTCCATATGTTAGTTTATACTAAAGTTAAAAATAATCAAGTTTGGCATTCGAAACCAATGACTTCTCTAAGACTTCATTTTAAGGCAAGGAGTTAATCGGATTTTCAATAATTTAGCTGTACCAAAAGAAAGGTTATTATAAGCATAATTTTATCTCGATATAATTAACATTTGTTATGCATACATTTTATATCATTTTAAGGTTTCAGCATTCCTCTTCCGAACGCATTTTGGATTCTTTAATTTGGTTTGAGAGGTAAAGTTGTCTCAAGTAAAGAACTATGCAGTATCAAGTGGAAGAAACTGAACACCTCTCTGATCGAGGAACTAGAGCTGTGTTAAAGATTAGTCAGTGTTCGGTTTTTCCAATTTCGCATTATCTAGATATGCGTTAGTGGATACGATTATAAAATACTCTGAAAATTGTAGAAATAAGGGCATAATATGTTTTATGTTGAATAGTATTATATGCGAAGCTGGGTAGTATCTTAAAAAATTAAATGAATAATACAAGAAATTTCCAATTTAAAAATTATATTTAATGGTTATTAAATATGTTTAATACTAATAATGGTTGAACCCTCTTTTAATTTGTGGTATCTCGATCTTTCGACGAGGTCAACTGTGTTATGTCATTACCTTATGTAATTCTAGACCTGCGCGTTTAAAGTCGTTTCTGTAAATTCAGCAATATTAATATTCATAATGTTAATGTTTTGAGACTATGTTTAGTTAACGTCACTATTACATTATTTATTATATATCTCTGTAGTGGATATGTTAAGTAATTGAACATAATATTAAGATTTTTCGGAAAAGAAGCCGTGCTAAATAAAAATAGCAGCTATTTTTTGAAATGCGAAAAACGTGTACACATATAAAACTCGTTATTACATCTATACATACATGTATCAGGCATTGCTGCTTTTGCGCGAATTACTGCTTCCATTCGTTGTAAAATACAATCTTTATTAATGTTGACTGTAATGCTGACACTAATTTTGTTAAACGGTTCATCCTCTTATTTTGTCTAGACAATGGAGCAAATGGAGCGTCCGTGTCAGGCACAAAAGTAATTTATATTTGAATTCTCAGACAACTTTTTACTTTTCTTGGCAATGTGTTTTGGGTCATTATCCTGTTGTAAAGCAAGTTCGGTAATTATTTAGAAGTTTGCCCTCTTCACCGATTTTGATGACCTTGAAATATGTTGAAATACAATAAACAAATACCTCGAAAACTAAAACCGAGCGGCGGTAACATGTATAGGGAAAAGTTGTTCAGAATGATGATCTTGACTACATATTTTAAGGTCATCAAAATCGATGAGGAGGGCAAACTTCTAAATAATTACACTGTCCAACAAATTTAAACTTTTTTTTTGACGTTTCGATTCTCACTATGCGATTCTTGTAGAGTTTCTCGCGCTGATTTCGAATCTGTTTTTAATTCTTTTCCTAGACGCACAGTTTTTTAGAAATTTGAGTTTGAAAAAGACATATTTTTCAACTTCGAACGAATATTGTGATGTTATTATAAAAGATATTGAATTTTTCTTTACAGTTTCTTTAAAGTTGAAAAATATGTCTTTTTTTCAAACAACTGCCTCCTCCAAACTTTCTTTTAGTATATCAATATACATTTTTCCATTCATGGTTCCATGAATTTGTACTACAGCATCTATTTTACGGAACGCACCCCCCCCCCCCCCCGCCCCTTCTCCTTCCGTCAACTAATAAATTGTTTTTCATACTTGCCTTTTTATCTCCGGACTTAGTACATCTTTTTTAATTATTGTAACAGAAATTTACTTTCATCAATCCACATTATATTTTTTGAGATTCAAATGAGGCTAGGAATGACGCCTCTCAAGGAAGAACATTTTGAGACATCTCGTATAATAAATAAAACATAAGTATGTTAGGTCAATATCAATTCGATAAAACTTCATTCATACCTGTTTCAAATACCTGCCCACATAATTTTGCCATAGACTGTAATACTGAATCTGTTTTTAATGAATTTTAATACTGAATGAATTATCTCTAAAAATTTCGGAAACTGTGAGCGTAGAGCTTCTAGCTATTAGGCTATGCAAATTGTCTTCTTTGACAATAAACAGTACTTGCCACTGAAAATCATTATTTCTTATTAATTAAAATAGAGTGGTTACTTACAGCATGAAGACACTTGTGTAACTATAATAGCATTATACCTTAGCGAAAGTCTGAAATTAAATTTACTGACGGTTCTGTAGAGAATTCCGGTTTGTCGAAATTAATCAGAAAACAAATTTAGAACTGTGTCAGTAGAATTATTGAAGAAAACTTCATACTGGAGTGTAAGAATTCAGCTACTCGCATAGGAAGATTAAAAAATATTTTTAAACTGAAAACCTATCAACTTTATATTACTCAGCATGTTTTCAAGCAGGGGTGAGCAAAATTTAATTCGAATAAGAAATAGAAAGAAGAAATAACATTTTATTTACCAATAATGAATAAATATCCAATCAAATAAGTATTTATTCGACTCAATTCGGGAAAAATTTGTTTATTCTTAAACTAGAAAGTGTTATCGAAAATGTATTATAGAATTTTTACATAAATACAACTTTAATTATTTGCAACTCAACACATATTTGAGATATCAAAAAAACCCTACATTACATATTTAATATCTCATAGTTTGAGATTTAAAAATATGTTTCATTTCGGAAATTTCAATTTTTATCAGCAATGGTGGCCATCTATCGATGTACACTTACCAATAAAAAGCCGTTTCAAAATCAGCGAATAACTCTGTTGTTTGTCTATATTTTGTTCTAAAAAAATGGAGAATAAAGTTAAGAGTTATGTTAATATCACTCTAAAAAATCTGAATTTTTTACTTACTAATTATCCTTAAAAAAATTACCGAAACAGCACATTTTTAGATAAAGGTGGTCTACTTATTATATATTTTTCAGTTGCTTAACACTAAACCTACCATGGTCAAATGACCGGTTTCTTATTTTACAATTAATAAAATTATCAAAACGCTTTCATGAAAAATTATTGAAGAGCCTTCTTTGTTGAAGTATACATTTCAATAGAAATTGCACAGAATCGGAATAAATTCAATCTTGCTAATTTTAGAAAGAAAAATATATACCACTCACTTTTCATGTTTGGTAGGTATAGTGTTAACAGAGGAATGCTTATGTTGAATTATTTATTTGCATTGACTCGTCTCATTGAATATAGAATAGTTGTTAACTTATAACAAATTAAACTATTAATCACATTCAAAAATTCAGGATGCGTCTGAAAGAGGAAGTATGGAACTTCAACACGACTTTATTTTAAGAGACAAAATTGCGTTTGGAACATCCGCAACAGAACATGCGCATCAACCCAATATGTATAAATCACTGGTCCAAAAACGTGCGTGCTCTAATTCATTTAAATTGTTTAAACTAGACAAAAAATAATGTTTAGAAGGAGTATTTTTGTCGACTGAAAGATTATGATATTAGGAAAGTGGTTTTTGAACATTTCTCAGTTTTCCTATACATATCGATGTGCAAAATTACATTTTTTATTATTACGTTATATTTTGTTATGCATTATTGAGAAAAACGATTAACAGAATGCAGAAGCTAAGGAATAAGAAACGTGCGTATATGTATTTTTGTTATTAATATTCTAAAAGCACACATTTTATATCATTTAGTAATTGACAAAATAGAGTTTCCGATATACGTACAGTGGCCCACAATAGTGTTCGTACGCCTTTTAAATCAGAATAACTTTCTTAAAATTTGACCAAACCACTTGACTTTTCTTGAGCAATTAGAAGCATTGATTTACTTTTAAAACGTGTGAAGAAGATTTTTAAGAAATTGCAATTAGTAGGAATTACATGAAAAAATAAAAATGGCACTTATTAAAACTTTATTATTTCAGCCCGTAATGAAAATTCAAAATATGCGTTTTATAGATCTATGTTATTTAGACATATGCTGAAAATTTCATCGAAATCAGTTAACAAACGCATGAACTACAAATGGTTGAAAGTGGTGATGATCGCAGTTTTACACGGCTTTTGGCCAGTTTCTGCTTAAAATCCATAGTTTGTTACATCGTTCGATGCGCGTCGTCATTTTCTGCGTCAACCGATTTCGATGAATTTTTCAGCATATGTATAACTAATATAGATCTACAAAAGGCATATTTTAAATTTTCATTATGGGGTAAAATAAAGAAGTATTGAAAAGTGCCATTTTTATTTCTTCATGTAATTCCTACTAATTGCAATATTTTCAAAATCTTTTTTGCACGTGATTTACTAAATCAATGCTTCTAATTGCTCAAAAAAAGTCAAGTGATTTGGTCAAATTTTAAGAAAGTTATTCTGATTCAAAGGGCGTACGAACACTTTTGTGGGTCACTGTAGATGCATAGTACAACGTTACATATGTTATACTACATAATGTTTATATTGCGTGTTGTTTATGTGGCCTCCGATTAGACACTTTGATCCACAATTCAGAGAAGGTGGTCGATAACGAATTCTGAATACAAACATGTTTCGCAACTATTTTTAAAGTGTCAGATCCCATCAATCTATTTGCTTTTGGCAAACACTAGAGTGATTACAAATAAGAATTAAATAGCACAGAGAAATATAATTAAATCAAAATGAAAAATAGTTAATAAAATGTCAAAAAGGTGATTTTTGTCGAAATAGGAGGAAGCTTTGGAAACGATAAACCTATCGACAGTATGGATATCTGTGTTGGTGTAGAAGTGTAGGCTAAAAAGAACAATTGTTAAATTATATAAAATGTGTACTCGGGAAATTAATAAATACGTTCATTTTAATCTTGAACAACCTATAATGTAAGTAATACACAATGTAAAGAACAAGCACAATGTCATATATTAGACTAAACACCTTAAAAAATGTTAAAAAGTTGTTTTCATTCTTAAATTGTCATAAATCCTTCTAATGTTGTTTTTATCTAGAAAGAAACAACTTTTAAAATTTTGTTCAAATCAGAACACGGTTATTATCGAAATAAGAGCCGCAAGAAAAGTTGAGGTGCTCACAATTTTCTGCATACATACAGTTTCTTTAAAGGTAGAGGTGTAGAAGACATTTGCAAGACTACATAGATGAAACATATTGTTAAAGAGGAAAAATCTTCTGATATACAGAGTGATTCAATAATTTTTACCACCTTGAATATTTCCATTATTTGTAATAATATGAAAAAGTTATCACGTTTTATACAGAGTGTCCCGAATTTAAATGGCAAAACTTCAGTAGCGTATAGGGGACCGAAAAACTAAGACAGAAAGTCTTTTAGAGATTTGCTCCGTTTTTGCTTCGTTTTGGAGAAAATCGCAAAAATTCAATGTCTCGTTGTCAGTTGCTCTCTTGAGTTGTATACACATGTATTTGTGATTGTTTTGACATTGTTTTGTGAGTTGTGACAGTGAGATATGTAAACACTTGATGCTATCCTTTACATTCTTTCGTTTGTTTACATTCTTGCTTGAAGCAGGAAGTTTATTCGGTGCCAATCAATTCAAGAGAGCAATTAAGAGACCGAATCATTGATGCAGTGCACCAAATATCACCAGAACAATGTTTAGCTGCAATTTATCAATTCAGTGCTAGACGTAATGCTTACATTGCTGCAAGAGGACAACATTTTGAACAGTATCTAAATTAAATAGATGATAACGTAAATAAAATGAAAGTAAATACGTACAAAAATGAAAACTTGTTTTTGTTTCTTTTTTGCGATTTTCTCCGAAACGAAGCAAAAACGAGCAAATCTCTAAAAGACTTTTTGTCTTAGTTTTTCGGTCCCATATACGCTCCTGAAGTTTTGCCATTTAAATTCGGGACACCCTGTATATGTATACAAAATGATATATACAAAACTTGGATGGTATAGAAGGGGAAATATTGTGATGCAAAGATTTTTTGTAGGGGTGGCGTGGCGTTTTGGGGATTTCAAGGTCATCTTGATTTCTTAGAAAGGGATAACCTACCGTTTGTCTCGTGAATCGATAGACATATAGTGAATCAAATTAACGTGATATTATCGAAATAATGTTTAATATTTACTCGTTCTCTGAAAAATTATGTCGATAATGTCTTGTTAACTATTAGGTTTAACGCACATGAAGGTCAATACATTTTTATGTAGAATTTGATGCACACTCTATTCACGATACAACAAGCAGGCTATTCCATTTAGAGAAATTAAGGTGACCTTGTACTGTCCGGAATAACTTTACTACAAGTTTAAAAAGTAATGTGTTGATATAATCTTGATATTTTTGTACTCTACTATATACAAATAGATTTAGAGATATTAATAATTTGCCAATGAAAAATAATATACAGAAACCGAAAATCTTGTAGCTAAAGTATAGGCACATAGACGATTTGTATGTATATATGTATAAGAGCACACGTTATACGAAAGGTAACACAATATTTATCTGAAATTTTTAGAATTTTATCGGGAGACACCGCGTCATAATCTAAGCAGAATATTAATCCTGATACAGTTTCACATGAGTCTATTGATTCATAGATATAGATCTAGTTGTACAAATTGCGGTCTCTCTATTCTTATCATTAACGAGTGGCTAATGTTTGGCATGCTTTTTAGATGATGTCACGAGCTCATTCGATCAAATTTTAAAATTTTTTCTTGTAACGGAAGTTCTGGAATGTACAATAAGTACGTAAGTACGTTAACAATTTGCCAATACGTTTTTTATTACACGATTTTCGCCCATTTTTACATTATTTTTTAGTTGTAAATTGTTAAAGTTTCTAAATCAGGGTATTATTTCCGTGCTATAATAATGTACTAAAAAATCCAGATTGCTTCAACATGCTACTTCGTTGATTTATATTATTATAAAGAAACTAAGTGCGCCGATACTTTTACATCCACTGTATAAATGGTAACTATATCTTTTTTAATGTAACGTTTAATTAACTCGTGCATTCTTTAATTCATTAATCAACACGACTTTTCTCTAATTGACCTATCAATTCTTCATAGCGTTTTTGTAAAGATTTTTTAATATTCCTGCAGAATCTCCTACTTAAAATTCTTGATTGGTTGTACATTAGTTTTCACAAACTTTGTTTCTCAAATATCTACCTTTGAAAACTTGTACTATAAAAAATACCGTATAAAAACAATACCAAAAGTATCGAGCATAAAACGTTAAGAATGTTTTTGGAAATAACAAAAATATGTTTATTAAGTTTCCGTATAATTTGTATTGCAATAAGTATAGTAGTAAATAAATTTATTCAATAATTATTCACAAAAATATCTCTATAATTTTAACAATTCTAAAATAAGGAACCATAACTGGATCATTTTGCCCAGTAATAATAATTCCAGTGTTAATAATCTTAAAAGTGATTCATGGAAAACAATTGGTCATTCTAAAATCTCATACGTGTTAAGGTTTATTTACAAATTTTGTTATAAGCATTAAATGGCAAAATGGAGAAACGCTACGCGAGTCTCCAGTTATAGTATTATACTTCATGAATGAATGATTTCCTGTTGTAAGCGATTTAATACATTTTTTCACAGAGAATAATAAGTTGTATTGATTAATGCATTTAACAATATATGACTCCTTGTAAGGAAGCACAGTGACATGGTATTATTTATCTCAAATTGTGTGCTCCTCGAACCCAAGTATTTAATTTTCATTCGTAATATTTTTCAATGTCATCAACAATTTTGTGTGCAAGGTGACTCACGATCACCTAAATGGAATTACAAACTCGTTAGAATAAAATTACATAATTTCAAAGGACACATGCAACCGTGGAAAGAATTCTTTCTGGGGGACACTCTTGTATGAAACCGGAGATCATCGGTATATTTTCAAAAGAAATTCTACGTTTTGTTTCGACACCGCTGTAGAACATAGAAAACATATTCAACGATCGTAGTTTTGATAATGTCACGATCACGTAACCTAGAGATTACGTATTGCGTCTGAAGATGACTAAAATTTCCTAATGATTTACGCAGCATATTGAGGCACATATTCGTGTGGAAAACCCTGAATACTCATTTTTACTTTTCGTCGTCAGTTCCTAAGGCGACGAAATGTCGAAAATGATAGCCGTTTATTCCAATGCATAATTAAAATACTTCGACCCTTGGATGGTGAGTAATTTTAATAATTTCATGCCGACCATACCTCGATCCATTCAATTCTTAAGTATCAATTTTTTTCATTTTTAACCCTTTCGCTACGGCAGCGTGCTCCGTTGCAGTGGCACCGCTGAACGGGCCACCGTGCCGCCGGAGTAGCGGTACTGAACGGAGCACAGCGCCGGAAAGTATGCATGTTGCGCTTAGGTAAACTGGTGTTCGGACTTGCATCTTACCATGCAGCCTAACTATTATCCGGATCGTGCAATTCTTTAAGTGTTATACAACAACAAATTTGTATATGCATGTTTATATTTCGCGGGGCTCATGGTCAAGTGGTATCACGCTGACGTCGTCTATAGGCGACACTCGTACACACAGGTCATCGCGCGGATGTCGTCTATAGGCGACGCTCGTACACACAGGTCGTCACGCGGATGTCGTCTATAGGCGACGCTCGTAGCGAAAGGGTTAAACCCATTTCTTTGGGAACAATGTGAATCCTCTTACAGAATTTTAATACAAATAACTAATCATTTTAACTGACTGCTAAACAAATAAAATTTATATTACACGTTTATAGCTCTGGTTTAACATACACCCAACTCCTGCCATTTTAGGGTTAACCAATTCTTCGTACACATTTTCGATGCACCACTATCGATGCACGTGCAACTCCATCTTTCATATCTTTCTAGGTATGAATTTGTTAATTTAGCCTAGAAATATGAATCTAATGGACGTAGCCAAGATTTAAATCTTTAAGAAGTCTTACTTATCTTCAGACATGATGTCCCCAAATTATATTATTACAGGGTGTACTATTTGAAATAATTTGAAGTGAATCACTCGAATATCTCGGAAATTATTAATGATATCGAAAAATGTTTCAAACAAAAGTTATATGATTTCGACGAGGACATAATTCTATGTTAATCTTTTTTGGTAAATGTTACGTTAAGGGGGGTCATCTCGGATGACCTTGACCTTGACCTTGACCTATGTTGTCAAGGACAACATTCTGAACTTTTCTCTATACATCTACCCGTCGCTCGGACTTAGTTTCCGAGATAATTGCAAAAAACCATCGTTAAATTTGGTTATAAATACACTTTATTCTCGTACAAGCTGTCAAAAGGAGACATAGTCCAAGTTGATTTGTTAGCTTTTTTATAGAAAACGAGCGACGGCAAAACACTCAAGATGTTGTCAACATATGTTAATACAGTATATTGTTTTAGCCGTCAATACTTAAAATAACTGCTATATTTTGAAATCTTTTTTTGTTTACAACTTTTTAATAAACAACGAGCGCCGGCTAAAATTTTTTGAGGGTTACTCAGAATGTTGTTCTTGACAACATATGTCAAGGTCAAGGTCATCCGAGGTGACTCCCCTTAATGTAACATTTACCTTCTTTTTAGATGAAAGAATAGGTAACATAAATGTCACTCTCAATTTTTTAAATGTAATTATTTACTTCTTAATACACCAGTCGATGTAGTTCATTATTTCCCATAAAAAATTATTAACCTTCTTATATCGAAAAACCATTAGTTTAGATGATATTACAATTCTAATCCTACGAACTAGCAACTAGTGGTGCAATAGCTACCTCATTGCAATCGACACTCAAAGTACAGAGGTTTACTCGACCTCGAAATGACCTGTCGATCCGATCTAACATTTTTTCAGAAATCCCGTCATGGTCTGCAATTTCACTTGGACTGTAATGTGCCATCGCAATAATCTTACCAGCGAATTTTGAAGCAGCAACAATCGAGTGGGAAATTAAATTGACTCCCTTTGAAAACGAATAACTTTTTTCAATTTGGAAACAACTTGAGTGTTTTTGAGATGTTAAAAGTTTACTAGCCTATGTATAAAAAGAACTTTTTTGACATTGCAATTGCTCGGATTTGGAAGGAAAACACGAAGGCCACGATTTTTAGCTTTTTTATCTGTGCCTATAACGAAAATTTAAAATATGCCGTTTTTAGACGTACGTAAGTTATACACGTATACAAAGTTTCATCGAACTCAGTTGACGCATAAGAAAGCATTGAAAGATGTAAGAATCTTTAAATTTTGTACTTACGATTGATCTAAATCGCAGTTTCTCGCAATTACAGTATTTCATCGTTAATTGTCGTGAAATTCTGAACATTAATCGTCGCCGACCGGACCCGTGGTAGTGACGATTATCGATGGAATACTGTATTGCCATTTTTAATCGACCATAGCTCACAACAACAACTTAATGGATTCTGTTGGAGTTCTGTGCATGTATATAATTTACTTAGATCTAGAAAATGCATATTATAAATTTTTATTAATCGTGATCTTTTAAAAATCGTGACCTTCATGGTTTTTTCCAAATTCTGGGGAATTGTAATTTCAAAAAAGTTCTTTATATACATTGGCTAGTACCGAATCCTTTTAACATCTCAAAAACACTCAAGTTGTTTAGTCCAATTTTAAAAAAGATGTTAGTTTTTAAAGGACGTCAATTCCATTTCCCACTCTAGTTAACACTAGATTGCCCAAGGAAGTCATTTTGACTGCTTTTTAATTTCAATTAGAAAAACAATTATGTATATAATGACACAATTTCTTAGAATTTTGTGACTTTTTCTACAACATATAAATGCGTTTATTAATAATTGGGTAAACCTTACGTTTAGGGGAGGATGCTCCGATGAACTTGACCTTGACATATGTTGTTGAGGAAAACATTCTGAACAACTTTTGTCATTACAACTACCCGGTGCTCGGTCTCAGCTTTCGAGATATTTGCGAAAAACTATTGTTAATAGTGTATTAAATTTTCCGTATTCTTCCACGCTCCGTGGCAACGTAAACCTGTTCCGGGGTCGCATCTGTTTATTTTTTGTTTGTAAACACGTTGTGGGGATGAGAAGCGACAATACCACACACACACACACCCAGTGTTTCTAAAAAGAAGGCTCTCACATTATACAATATAAAATCAACTGAGACGAATACAGCATACATGTATTATATTATCGCGTTTGATAGCAAAACAAATTGGTATTGGTTTCAGTTGATTTTACATTGTTTAATGTGAGAACCTTCGTCTCAGAAACACTGGGTGGGTGTGTGTGGTGTCGTGTGTTGGTTAGGACTAGGTGGCGGAGGCGCGGAGAGCACGCAGACGAAATTATGAGTATCTCGAATAGTATCTATATCAAACTAAGAATTTTATTCTGCATTTAAATGGTCTAATGGATACATAGAATTCATTATTCATGGGTCACATTCGGATGTATGAGGTCTTGCTATGTTCATTTATCTAAGGTGTAGCTCATTCGAAACTATGGTAGCCTTACGTAGCCACGAAGAATACAGAAAATTCAATACAGTACTAGCAATAGTTTTTCGCAAATATCTCCAAATCTAAGACCGAGCACCGGGTAGTTGTAATGACAAAAGTTGTTCAGAATGTTGTCCTCAACAACATATGTCAAGGTCAAGGTCATCGGAGCATCCTCCCCTCAACGTATGTTTTACCAATAATTGTAGTTACCTCCCCCCTCCTTCATTTCCGGTGTATATATATATATATATATATATATATATATATATATATATTGCCCAAAAGCAGTCATTTTGACTGCTTGGGAAATTTTAAATAATCATATGACTCTTATTATTGAATTGAGTAAATTTCTAATATGACCAGTTCGGCTCTGTATTGAAATAACAGTTTTCATTTTTTTTTCGATTATCGTCACATGATAACATACAAGTACATGATAAATTGTCGATTTGGGCGTATACTTGATAAGTTGCAGTTGCTCAATAAGCTAAAGTAGTACTTGCTATTCGAATCTTTATGCTGTGATACTTGTTCTAACAAGTTGTTAACTAGAAGTTCTAACAATTCTTTTTCTTGTTAATATTTACTAATAACTTGTTATATAACTGTAAATAATATAAAAAATATTAAAAATTAATTTTAAACAAATTTCTTTACACATTAGTTATTCTTTCACAATGCAGTCATTTTGACTGGTTTTGGGCAATATAGGTATATACTAAGTTCCAGTCTTTCTAGTGTTAAAACTCTACTGAGACAGTGGCTGATCATTGAACCACCCAACGTAACGCCGTTTGTTTAGAAACACTCAAGGAAGAACAAAGCGCTCATAGGTTCTAGCAAACGTTCTAACTTCGTGGGTACAAGCTACACTAGTATTGAGTATGTACCATCTCAGAATATTCGAATTGAAAAATCACCAAAGCTAATAGTTATTCCATATAAGAAAGTTAATCATTTGAGGGGAGGGGGAGAATAATAGACTACGCCGAATGCTATATGAAAAAATACATAGTTCCAAATAGAATTATGTCCCCGTTGAAACCATGTAACTGTTGTTTAAGACATTTTTCGATATCATTAATAATTTTCCTAGATATGCGAGTGGTTCACTTTAAATGGGACACTCCGTATAAGGTTCCCCTTAAAAACATACGAATGATCCTGAAATCTTGTGGAAAAATTCTCTCCAGTGTTACACGTGATCCTTCAAGTAGTAGTGTCATTTTGCATTGAAAAATGTTTTCATACAATATCTACGACAAATATTGTTCGAAATTGATCACGCGGTTCGTCGTGTGTAATAATCAGGAAAACCTTTTTTAAGTTTTTGTATTATTTCCGGGTTAAGGGATGTAGTGTAGATTGACTAACAATCGTAAACGTTAACAAACGGGACGAGTTATAAGAGCAAAGTCGATGCCAACGATCGCTTGGATTCTCTTAGCAGGACATCACTAGTACCTCGGTACCAGCTGTCGAAGGACCCGAACCAGCAGAAACGGATTACGAAGAGCAAGAAGAGGAATACGATGATTATACGGATCCAAACGGAAATCTAGCCGAGCAATAAATTGCTCATTGTGCGCTGCCCTAATCACCATCAACTACTACCACCACTACCACTACTACCACCAATACATCACCAAAACCACCACCGTCATCGCCCCTCATCACTCGTCTCACCTTGCTCTCCTAAACTAACGTGGTCCTGGTAATTGCAAATCCCGTAGTTACACTAACTCTTTTGCATGCTCAGTCGGCAAAACAACGCACCGCTTATCTACCGACAATAGTTTGGAGAATGACCTTTTGTAGAGTAACTTACCACAGTAGAACCCCGCTTATCCAAACCTTTCGAGGGATAAGTTCCGATAATAGAGCTTTACTAACTCTGTCTCTTTTGCGAAAGAAAACACATGAACTGATGGTCACAACAACTGACCACCCCACTCCTCTCAATTGCATGTTCTGAAACTGGAGTTGGGTGGACAGCTATTATGGCGCATGTTATACTTTAGACCCGCTCTTTTGAAAAAACGTAATATGGTTCCAATAATAGAAGCTGATGTTTGGAAAATTGAGATCGATGAAACAATTTCGATGCAAACACTCTGTTGCTCATGGAAAGTCATTTGGGTTTTTACATTTGACGCTGAGTATTAACTTCATTATGTAAACGATGTTCTACTGTTGTTCCTTTATGCCATTAGTAGACTGTGGATTTTATGCATTAATATAAAAAGAATGGACTCGTGAAATACAAATTTGTGAAGACGTTAGAACTATTTCTGAATACTCTTACACTCTGCCCGAATTATTAAAATGACTGAAAGGGAAAATTTTATTGGATTTCTACTTCTGACAAATGACTTAGGAAATTTTTATTTTGCATAAAGTCCGTAGTCAAGCCATTAGTTTTTCCGTTTAGATCTTTCTTTTCCTTTCTGACAAGGTTGTCCCAGATGTACACTGAAATAGGTTCAATGAGTATTCCTAGATTGTATGTATACTTGAATTCACTATACATAAACATTTGGAAAGTAGTAGCTCAGAAGTAGTGGCGCCCTTGTTTTATAGAGATTTCTCCAAATGCGTTATTATGTGTAGCATACAATACACTTCGTGGCTCTAGAATAGTCGGTGAATCATAATTACTTGTTAGACACTCTAAAGCAGTACCTGAAACTGTAAATGAGTTTTTTTTTCAAAATTGATCTTCCCGATATGATGGACGTGATATCTCAAAAACTAATCAATCAAATAATTTGAAACTTGACATAAATAGGGTGAGACATTTAAATCGGAACACCTAAATATCTCTGTTATTAATGGTTTTATAAAAAAAAAAGTGTTCAAGACAAATGTGTAATATCTTAGAGAGCACATGCAACGATAAGGCTATTTTGTTCCTGAGGTCAGATTTTCAGAAATTTCAAGGTTATCAGTACTGTTTTAAATGCGATGGCATACTTATTTTTGCATATTCGGTAATTATTTACAAAAGGGTACTCTTCTCAGATTTTGATCACATCGAAATATTTCCTCATGATTCTGAACAACTTTTCTCTTACCGTCGCTCGGTGTTAGTTTTCAAGATAATTGCGAAATAGGACAAATACTCACTTTTATAGCGAATTTTACCTTCTAAAAGGGGTACTAACTCTACCCCTGCACTCCTTTCCAAAAAACCTAACCATAATTCGTTGTAGTGGACCTAACAGTTTTTTAAAAATATCTCGGAAAATGACGACAAGCGACGGTAACATGTATAGGGAAAAGTTATTCAAAATCGCACCACAGATAACATATTTGAAGCTCATAAAAATCGTTGAGAAGCCACGTTTCTAGACTGCTACCCTACGGAGGGTTAGGTTTGTACTGCTTTTAAATAAATTTTGATTACGTCTCGGTTAGATTTCTTGAGGGAGGATGTAGGGAAACGGGTGGGACACCAATCCCGCCCTAAAGGACTAATCCGCTGAAGGAAAAAGCGGTGTTTGCTATAGTTTTTTTATAATATCTAAAAGAGTAGGGCCGAGCAACATTTTTTTACACGGGAGACAGGTGTTCAAAATGTCGAGCTGTGCAACATATTTAAATTTTATCAAAATCAGAGAGGAGTGCCCGTTCGTAAATAATAATTACAGCATATTCGTTTAGAGCATGAAAAAACGAAATCGTCGATCTATACAATAATAGTGTTTCGATCATTGTATCGCGAGATATTTACACCAACATACTCCTAACATTATTGAACTGTTAGTGCTCATTGATTTCTTTATGAAACGTGTGCTTACGCTATGATACGCGTTGTTGAGAGCATTGCCTGAATATTACAACGTTTGAATAATAATAGTGTTCCGTCTTCAGCATTCTTATAATTGGTAGTCAAATCTTCAAAGCACATAATGCCAGTGAGATACAACGTGTAAGGGAAAATTAATCTGATTTTCATTTATGTTGAAAGCCGGCAGTTTCTCAGATAAGCAATTAGTAAATACATACAGAGGTAGATTACGAACTCGAAAAAATAAATCGATGACTTGGGTCAGGGATGGGCACAGTAGGGCCCGTCAAAAGCTTGCTTCTCCCACCAACCTTTCTTTCATGCGCGAGGCCTGCGCACTGTTCGCAACGGGCGAATCACTTCCTTCCTCTATGGTAACGGCGGGTGCTGGTGGGGGACAGTGGTCGCTATGGTGGGGACGGTTTTGTCTCAATTGAGACAAAAATGCCCATCCCTGACTTGGGTCGTGGGGCCTTAATAAGAGATCGGTAATGTTAGGAAATATTGATATAAATATCTTGAAATGCAATAAATGAAACTATGGTTATACCGATCGATGAGTTTATTTGTTCATGCTCTAAAAGAAGTTGTTCCAAAACAATATGTCATTCCATTTAAAAAAAGTATTCATGACCTTGAAGTCTCCGCAAAAATTATCTTAGAACAAATCTTACCACTGAATGTACTCCCTAAAATGTTACAACTTTGTCCTGAACACTTTTTCCATATAATTATTAGTAACAGCGATATTTCGGTGTTCCCATTTAAATGCCCCAACCTGTGTATTCAATACATGACCTGTTATTATATGAATCAGAATTAAATCATTATTTGCAAAATGCGAATTTGGCCACACAGAAAAGCAACGAAATGGTTACTTAAATTTTAATATTATAATACTCAATACGATAATCAAAGTCTTACACTAGGGACACCCTTTAAGGATATTTTCATATATCAACTTGCAAACATAGGTTTTAATATGTTTGCGAATAAAATTTCCAAATTTTAAAAAATTCTCAAGTTATAACAATATTTGCAGTCCACGTTCTGCATTATAACACACTTTAAACTTTAAACGCATTTTCCTTGAAGCAATGTTATTCAGGATTGCTGAAGTGATAACGTAAAACCTAAGCGAAACATTCACTTAAAATTTTGTCCTCGAGCCAAAATCGATTAAAAATATAAAGTATTCTTCTTATTACTAACTAAAATATTAAAAATATTCAAATTAAAACATAAATAAAAGTATGCCAAAAAATCACAAAACTAGACTGAAATATCGCATTCTGAATGAAAATGTCTCTATAAATATTTAAACATAAACATAAACATTAAACAGTTACACATCCATAAAAACGGGCTAAAAAAATTGATTTAACAAATATTTGTAAAACGCATCGACAGCTACACACATTCACGCATTATTTTTCAATTCCATTTAATCGTTCGCTACCGAACGATCGTGCCCAGCACTTTCATTAAAAACGGCAGACTTAATTCTTCGACTCTTTTGTTTCTCTAACATTCGTAATTACGATATTTTACTGAATGCAACCGAAATATTTAAACAAAATCAGATAAGGGACAGACACGAATTCCCCAAATATTACTAATCCTTAAATATACTTTAAATTAATTGATTTTATATGTGTAAAATTAAATTCACTTTTGATATTCAAAATATAAGAACATAATCATCATATAGTAACGATGATAGAGGATGTGTTAATTAATCAATTAAATAATGTTCGCAACGAACTTTCGTAATATAACACTAACTGAATTCTGAATTACAATGACACAATAAAAACTGTGGTAATTAAACTTCTGTCATTTTATTTGGGACATCTTTCTCCCATTGAATAAAGTTTTATGCAATAGAACTATATGCATATAGCAGTTATGCCAATTGTAAACTATATACATGTGGAACCACTTTCATAAAACGTTTAAATGAAGACATATGCGAATGTTATTCAGCAGTGTTATGGAAATGTCAATCTGAAGCTCCAAACCTAATGTTGACTTTAAACTTATACTCGACATATATTTAACAATCCAGCTCAGCCAAATGATGATTTCAAGATAACGATGAACTGTGGAGAAAACAGGTAGTATATATTAAATTTGAAAATATAAATTTTATTTAAAAAATCTTTCACTGTTTACAAAAAACGGTCTGCTAAATTCAGAGGATAATATAACAAATCTCAGCCAATTTATAAGCTAAATACAGCTACATATACAGGGTGTCCCACATAAACGGGAACACCCAAATATCTGTCGTATTTACACTCCTATCAGAAAACTTTAGAGGACAAAGTGACACTATTGCAGGGGGCAAATATAATGGTAAAGAAAAACATTTTTTTATGTCGTGTTTTTTAATGAAATTTCAAGGTCACCGATGATTTTTCTAAATGGAATAGTATATTTTTTTACGATAGCATGATAAAAAAAAAAGACTGAATTTAGTGGATACCACCTTTTTGACCTTGAAATGACCTTGAGCAAGAATAATCATGTTGGAGCGGATAAAATGTGGAAGTTTAAAATTTACGTGTTTCAACAAGGATTACGCGTTGTTTACGGCGGGTGGAACTTTACATATCATAATAAATGTTCGAAATGTTGCCCATCCTCATTTATGCAATATTGCAATCTTGCATTAAATGATCTGTAGGCATTGTCGATTTCCTGAGACGTAATTGAAGCACATGCTGCAGTAATTATTACGATTTTTAGAACACACACTACCGGTATTTTTAAATTGTTTTACCACAACGGAAAATGCGTGTAACGAAGGACAAATACGATTCACAAATTTTTCACAATACAAATGTACTGCTTGCCTCAAAGATTGGTGGCTTTCGCCATAAGTGAAAACCACATCGATTCGTTCCTGTACAGTATAACGCATTGTTATCACATTCACGTTTCGAATTCGAATAATGCAGAAGGAACAACGTGCTTATTCTAACCGATTAACCTTCTGTTAACGCTCTCAATGATACATACTCTAACATAAACATACGCTGTTTACTATGAAAAATATTTCAAACATTTATTGTGGTTTGTAAAGGTCAACCCGACGTAAGCAACGCGTAATCATTGCTGAAACACGTATGTTTTAAACTTCCACATTTTATCCGCTCCAACATGATTATTCTTGCTCAAGGTCATTTCAAGGTCAAAAAGGTGGTATCCACTAAATTCAGTTTTTTATTGTCTATCATGCTATAGTAAAAAAATGTACTATTCCATTTAAAAAACATCGGTGACCTTAAAATTTCATTAAAAAGCACGACATAAAAAATTTTTTTCTTTACCATTATATTTGCCCCCTGCAATAGTGTCACTTTGTCCTCTAAAGTTTTCTGATAGGACTGTAAATACGACAGATATTTAGGTGTTCCCATTTATGTGAGACACCCTGTATATGAAAAACTGTAAGCTATATTATGAACAATGCATAGCGTTGCTAATGACCTGCAACGTTGCAGAAACGTTGAAACTTAATTTAAAAAAGAAGAAAAATGTAACAATGCAAACATTGCATAACATGCAAATATCTTTGAAATATGAAAGAGTGAGAAATATTACCAAATTCGGTACTACTATACAGGGTGAGTCTCGTAACGTGACGATCTCAAATAACTCGTATGTTATTTGTTGTATGAAAGTAACAACGTAACACGACGTTGTTTGCGACGACAGGCCATGTTTGTAAACACATTCCCGGTTAAATGTTAGAAATCATCAACATGAAATGCCTACTTAGTATCTTGGTAAACGTTAAAATCGTATTGAGGAAGGTGACACATTCATTATTACGATGTTCAGTTGCAGTGAAAAATACGATATGATAATTGTATATGGTGCGTGTGAAAAAAATTTAAATGTTTATCGCGAGCCATCTACGACGGCCGAAGGTATTATGCGAGGACGTATTACCGTGATGGGCACGGTAGGAGCCCCTCAAACGCCTGTTTCTCCCACCAACCTCTCTTTCATGTGCGAGGCCTGCGCACTGTTCACGACGGGCGAAGCACTTCCTTCGTCCATGGTAACGGCGGATGCTGGTGGGGGACAGTGGGCGCTATGGTGGAGACGGTTTTGTCTCAATTGAGACAAAAATGCCCATCCCTGACGTATTATTAGGGCATGTGCTGCAATAACTACAGAAACATTGGAAGAAGTTCTTTGCTTACTGATAATTCGATTACGCAAGTGCATTGACTGCGATGGACAGCATTTTGAACATCGCTTGAAATAAAACATTTTTCAAAAAATATCCCAGTAATTATTCATTTTAAGTCCTACTTTGTATAATACTTTTTTACGCAGAACTTCATAATTTATCCGAATTTGAGAAAAAATATTAGACATTCCATTTAAAAAATTGAAAGTGACCCTCATATCTCGATAAAAAAGCAAAGTAATAAAAAACAGATTAGAGCACTGTATGTCCCTCAGGAAACCATACATTTTTGTTCGAAACATTTTTTCGTACAACAAATAACTGACGAGTTATTTGAGATCGTTACGTTACGAGACTCACCCTGTATACTATTATTTTATTTTCACACCATTGGTCTTTAATCAAGAAAATAAAACTTTATTCAAAACTAAAATTTGCATAAACATCGGCAGTCTAATTATATATTTAAAAAAGCCAATATAAAAATAAGCATAAAAAATCTCACAAAGCTATTAAGTATTTTATAAATTAGTTAAAAAAACAGAATTAAAATATTCGGAACTCCTTGTTAGCTAGATAGCCTTTACGTCTTTTAATTCATTTTTTGTAAATGAAAATGATATTTGTATTTATTTCGACAAAAGCCTTTGTTTTAAATACTTCTTACTACAAGACGGTTATTGAAAAACGTATACCTCTAATTCGTTCCATATATTTTTTATCACTCAAATCTACACCCTGTTTTTCAAAAGACGAGACTTAAGGACCGACATAACAGCTGTCCACAGCACTCCGGTTTTATAATATGTGAGTGACAGAAGTAGGGTGAACAGCTATTGTGATTGTCAGAAAATCTCAAGTCTCTTCTTCTGACTGAAAAACAGATCATAATGGTCGAGGGGGAGATTGAATCGCTTGAAAGGGGTATTCTAGTTTTTCATTTTAAAAGAATCGATTATTTTGCATTTTCTTTAAGTCTGATTGTATGAGTTCTTTCTTACGCATTAATTTCAACGTTCCGGGATTCAATAACAGCTTTTCTTAGCTGTGAAATGTTTGAGTACTGCCGGTTTTTCCAGAATTCCGTCGTACCATAATATCCCCACAAATTTTCCATAGTAGAATTTTTATACGAAAACATGCTAGCCATTGCAATTGTATTAAAACTTTCAAACCAAGCTGCGGTTTCTCGACATTTATGTATCGCGTCATTACTCTGTTGATACATCCATGATATTCGATTTCATGCATGAATAGAAGGTAATCAATGATTTTCAAGTATTTCATTATACTCCGAACGAAGGAAAAGCTATTTCAAGCTTGCTACTAGAACAAAATGCACTCCATACCATAAATATTCCTCCACCGAAATTACGTTTACGAAAATACTTTGGTTCTTTTCGTAGGTCCCTCCAGTATGAATCCATCTGAAACGTCGAAATTGAATTTCTTTTTGTCGGAAAAAATAATTTAGGAAACAATATTAAATGGAAAATATTAAATATAATATCAGCTCTCAATTTTATC
The DNA here is from genome assembly GCA_913789915.3 of Sphecodes monilicornis. NCBI lineage: Eukaryota > Metazoa > Arthropoda > Insecta > Hymenoptera > Halictidae > Sphecodes > Sphecodes monilicornis. Next base: position 14,469,171 of record OU565298.1, read on the forward strand.
AATGTCTAAACTTTACATACATGATTCCAATTCATGATTTCCCGGGAGTTTCTAATCTGGCTGTTTTATGACGTTTTAGAAGTGTAGGTGAAGACATTAATTTCTATTTCCTAATGTTGGGTTTGAGAAACATCAAACTCGCATTCATTTACAATTTCTTGACACCTCTTGAAGTTATTATTTGTAATTTTAACAACTTTCCTTTCTGTATGAGGGGATGATTTCTTTTTGGGTCCTCCTTTCTTGTTTTTCCCATACTTATTAGCGAAATCGCGCCCCTTGCTCTCTAAATGCTAAAATTGCGCCTTGCTCTTTCCTACTAAAGTACAGTGGCCGAAATAATGATAGCTTCACTAGTCGCGTCGGCTGATCTACTGCTTCTACTTTTGTTTACGTTATCGTTAGTGTGAAGACGTGCTTTTTCCAAAACACTTTGAAAATTCTCGGATACAACATACGAAATAATCTTAGGTTCACGGTGAAATATATGAAAAATACTATTGATAGTGCAATTTTTTGAACGTTTTTGTATGGTATGTACACAGATTAATAAAGTTTAAAAATTATAAAAAATATTTTATGTTCGTTTAATATTTTTAAAGCACAATGGCACGGGGAAAGTCGTTAAATGATAACGAAATGGGCCAAATTATTGCCTTTCACAATATGGGTCTCTCTAACAGAGAAATTGCAAGGAGAATTAAAAGATCTTCAAATGTTATAAACAATTTTTTAAAATTAAAAGAAAAATACGGCAGTAAAAAATCTACAGGCTGTCCAAAGACATTAACACAGAGGGACAAAGGGAAAATTTTTCAAGAAGCACGGAAAAATAAACTTGGTGCTTCTAAAATAAAAACAAAATTAGACTTGCCAGTTGGTGTTCGACGTGTACAGCAAGTTCTGAGATTGAGTGGAACATTTAAATATTCTAAAAAGGCGAAAAAACCACCGCTAACTAAATTCTACAAGGAGGAAAGGTTAAAGTTTGCAGAAAATCATATGTCATGGACTGAAAAATGGAAAACGGTGATTTTTTTGTGATGAAAAAAAATTTAATTTGGATGGCCCAGACGGGTTTCAATATTACTGGCACGATCTGCGTAATCAAAAAGATGTGAAAATGACAAGAGTCCATGGAGGAGGATGTGTAATAGTTTGGGCTGCATTCGGCAATAACGGTAAGACTCCAATAATGTGGTTCCCGCCAAAATCCAATACTGAAAAATATCAGGAACTACTAGAATACGTACTGGATGAATATGGCGACGAGATTGGTGGGTCTAATTTAATATTCCAACACGATAATGCAGCGATACATAGTGCAAAATCAATTCTAAACTGGTTTGAGAGGGTAAAAGTGAAGTTTTACTCTGGTCATCAAGGAGTCCGGACTTAAATCCCATTGAAAATGTTTGGATAATTATAACACGAAAGGTATACGCTAATGGAAAACAGTATTGCACTGTTTCCGAATTAAAAAATGGGATTAGAGAGGCATGGTCTGCAATTAAATTAGAAACTTTACAAAAATTAATTGAAACCATGCCACGCAGAATATTTGAAGTGATAAAAAACAAAGGAAGTTCAACTAAGTATTAAACTATTTTTATTTCTTTTGTTATTATATTTTTTATGTAAAAATATATAATGAACCTATCTTTATTTCGTACATCAATTTTACGGTTTTTAATAAAAAATTTGTAATTGACTTTGAAATAGTCAGAGAAATTTGTATTTTGTAAATTATATTAGAAAGAATAAGTAATAATAAATAAATTCAAAAATACTATATAAAACACATGTTTATGTTAACAAATTAAAATGAACCTATCATTATTTCGGCCACTGTAACTACCATGTAGCATTGTATAAATTAACTAATAAAGATTTTTGTTCAATAAAAATACGACATGTAAATTCCTAAAGTGTGTTAAAAATGAAGGTCACGCTATAGTTTTCCACCGCTGCAACATGAACATTAACCAATTAAAAAATACATGTAAAATATTTCAAGGAGCTCTACATTGAATTAAAAACGCAACAAAATAGACGTGTTTAATTCGGGTAATGTACACTTGCTAAATTATTGGCAAATCCGTTACTGCATTATATTATAGTCTGCCGAGCTTCATTGAAATCTGCGATTGCATCACTCGACAAAGCCGATGTCGCGTGAGTCAGGTAAAATTCCATTGAAGTCAATAAAACATCCATTTCTGTAGGGAATAGACTGTACCTATTAAAACATTTCTCATAGAATGCTTTAATGCTATAAACAACGTTAATCTCAAATGCATGAATTCTTGACTACATACCCGCCCGATTGCTTCCACGCACGATAATACAATTCTTGAGCTAGCGACTATTCGATGAACAATGAGATGCCAACACGAAAACTGAACTTTTGTAAAAGGAATCGCAGTTTATACGTGAACACGATGTACGTTTACGTTTACATTGCACTTGTACGTTTCGACGCTATGAATCTTCTTACTTCTTTTGAGCGTATTACATGAATCTTTTAGGCCTGCTTAAGAAATTTCAGATCGCATCTGCGAAACCTATTTATAATGCGATTGTTCTGTCAATCTTACAGGGAGGAAACAACATTCTTCGAGAATGGCTGGAAGAGGAAGAGGAACATGAAGATGGAGGGCAGTAACATACACACACAAACACAAACAGACACGCAATGAGGATAGCCACACATCTCCAGGGACCTCCGTGTATATTTCATCGTGAAAATACTCATCATCCCATTTGACGTACTGAACAAGTTGTTTAAAAAAAAAAAATGAAATATATATGTATATTTTACGTATACATATTTTTTGCATATATTTACCTATATGCCAAACTAATCATCTTGCCATCAAGTGTTGTAAATAAGTGTACTTACAGTGATTAGCGTCCGCAAATAGTGCGTGTACATAAATATTTAGAGCTTATTACCGCGAACGCGGTTAGAACAATATCGATATGATTTTACTGGCGATCTGTCTACGAAGATAAGTGTCAATAATTTATAAATTACTTTACGTCTAAGTAAGAACGATGTCGAAATTAACGAACTACCAATCGCACAACGTGTCGCGTGGTAAAACATGCGACAAAAAAGAAAATAATTGATTTATCGACCCAGCGACATTGCTGAATAACATAACGTGCGTGATGTTCCGTCAAAAGTGCTATGGAATACATCCTATGTAAAAATAATTCGCGATCGTGTTTCTATGCTGGCAACCTGTTCGCGATTACGTTTCCAGAGAACCTCATGGAAACGCACTATGCAACAATTACATTCGAATGAAATAGGTAGATAAGTAAGCGAACATTAGGTAACATTGAAATTCCAACCATCGTAATATAGCTTTCTTAAAATATCTACCATCGTACTATATCAACCGTCATAATACATTTTTCTTAGCTATCGATAAATTCGTAAAGACAAAGGAATATGTATAAAAACCGAGAGGTGACGCAGCACACTACCAGAACTGATGATTTTACCTGCATAAACCCGTCGATTTAAGCGTTATTTAATGAAGTATTGTTCTGTTTAACTTATATTCAGGTAAATTTTAATCAGCGTTAAGTTACTCTGTTAATTTATTTTTTATTCAAATACAACCAAACGAGTTTAAGCACAAATGCTATTTACATATTCATACATGATCATATTAATTATCGACCATTTTACATATCATTAATGTTTTTAAGTGTAAAAAAACAAAATGTTGATTGTACTGTTTTGAGAAGGTCCAATTTTATATTTTACCAAGGACTCGAAAGCGATATGTTTAAATTTTTTTGGAACTACAAATATTTTCCCCTTCGAATCATGGATATAGTATAGAATTCGTTACAGTGACAAAACAGAACAGTTGAAACTTATTTTCCTGATACGTATGATTTCGTGAACAATGCATATGCGTGTACCTGTGTAATTTCGTTGCCTTCGGTGTGTCAGATAAAGTGCATATTTTTGCACGATCGCAAAGGCTAATTTTTATACGAGTATCAGTTAATAAAGCATATCGTTACGTAAGTTTCCTTTAGACTAGAGTTACATTAGCTGTAAAGCGAAAGAATAATGTGTACACATTGTCAATATTACCAAGTATTGTAAAATAAAATATAAGTGTATATCCGGAATACTTTGCCCTTTTTCATAATTCGTGTAAATTAAAACCCACATTAAAATTTGCCATCCTTCGTATAAAAAGAGAAAAGAAAACAAAATGTAATTCAAATAATTCAGAAATCTTATGTAAGGTAAAATAGTAGAAGTGGTGACTATAATTGTTATAGTGCATATGAAAGTAAATTATACTGCAGTTCAGTAGCATGATTGCCACTGATTAGTTTCTAGTTATTGAGTGAGACATCTAATTAATCTAATACAGGAAAAAAGCATCAGGCTAAAATTTGATGAGAAGAGTATATTTTGCGTTAAGTGGTCTTCAACGAGATTGAATAACCTTGAACTTTTTATGGTTTTGGATTATTGTATACGTCCTAAAATACTGTAGTAAATGATACATAAAAAATCATATCATTCTATTTAAAAGAACAAAGTTGACCGCCATATGCCCTCTATGCAAACGTCTACGAAAAAACTATGGACATCAGATCACGTACCCATTGACGCCAAGCAAATTCAGTCTGATACATTTTTTCCTCTTGGAAATAGCAGCTGCATTATTCAGGCGGCCTGGTTTATATGCCTCACCCTGTATACATATAGAATGTTCACGCAAATAGCGTATCTCTCGTAAATATACAGGGTGTTTCGTCTAAAACAAGACACGTAAATATCTCCTCTACCTCTGAAAATACAAAAAATGTTTCTAACGTAATCTAAATGGTTTTAAAAGACGAATCAGATGGAAGAATCGTTTTTTATAAATTGTAATTTTTTAATCGCTTTTTCAAGGTCACTCGTGTTTTTTTACATATATACACACATTTTTTGTTGTTGTATGTTATAGCAAACATTATTGTGCATTCATCCATGTTTAATAGCACGACCTTGAAATGACCGTGAACTCTAAAATTGGCTAATTAATGCAGAACTTACTTTCAGCGACATTTCAGATTTCAACGGTAACAGAAATTCGACCATGAACTTGAACTTGTAAATAAACACATTGTATCATTCCTCTGTGTACATAGAGAGTAAGAGAGATACAGTCGTGGACAAAATTAAGTGGACAGAACATAAATACTGAATAGTCTCTATTTTCATTTATTGTGTTATAAATTTATTGCAGATGTTTAACTTGAAAAATGTTTATACACAACGAAAGAATTTATTTAGTATGTAAAAGCATAAATATAATGTTTCTGTTAATATTTATGCGTATTTGTTTGTATGGATGTCTTTGAGACCGTGGACAAAATTAAGCGGACGCAGAGGACATTCTGTGTTGGGACGGAAAAAATGTAAACAAACGTTTGACTCTCGCATTGTGCGGTGTCATTCGTCCTTAGTAGACATTGAACTTTTGTTTAAACAAGATTAGAAATATAAACCGAGCATGTCTAAGAGACGAGAAGAATTTCCCGTGCACCTGCGAAAGTTAATTGTTTCAGAGTGCAAAAATAAACTAAGTTATCGTAAAATGGCTGAAAAATACAAAGTTTCTAAGAGTACAGTGCATACAATTTATCACAAGTATTTACAGTATGATACTGTTGAAAATTTAATCGGTCGAGGACGAGAACGTAGCACAAATTCATACGATGATAGACAAATTGTAAGAGAAACTCAACGTATTCCATCGATAACTTCACGAAATATTGTTGAAACTCTACAATTAAATATTACTTCAAGAACTGTGAGACGAAGATTAAAAGAAGTTAATCTGAAGAGTTGTTGAGCTAGACGCAAGCCACACATTAGTAAACTTCATAAAAAGAGATGTTTAGCTTTTGCAAAAAAATATGTGAATAAGTCATTATTATTTTGGAAAAAAATTATATGGAGTGACGAGAGCAAATTTGAGTCATTAAATAAAAAAAAAGGGGAACACGCGTATGGAGAAAACCGAATGAAGCTCTCAAGAAGCAGTATGTGTTGCCTACCATCAAACGTGGAGGGGGATCCATAATGGTATGGGGATGTTTTTCTTGGTATGGGTTGGAAATTTAGCACCCATCCATGGCATCATGAATGCAGATATGTTTGTTGACATTTTAAATGAAAATATGGAATAGTGAACCCTAAAAATGGATTTCGATGAGGGATGGATGCTACAACGGGATAATGATCATAAGCATACGGCGAAGAAAACGAAAAAACTTTTATAAGATAGATGTTCTCTATTGGCCTCCACAAAGTGCAGATCTTAATCCTATAGAAAATTTATGGAGCTTATTAGATTCGGAAATACCATTAGGAAGACGTCATAATAAAACAGTATTTTTAAACGAATTGCAAATAAAATTTCAACAAATTGATCGAAGTTACCTCCAAAAACTTGTGGAAATCATCCCACGACGATTAGAAGCAGTAATTAAAGCAAGATGTTACAATACCAAGTACTAATTGCTTATTTTCTAAATATTTATAAAGTGTCCACTTAATCTTGACCAGCAAAAATTGTATACAATTTTGATTAATGATAATATATTCTATTATATTAACTTTTATTATTGATATTGTTGTTTATTTCATTAAAGTACACTTTGTTAACTTAAATGTACCGTACAATTCTAGTTTATTAAAATTATTTTTTAAATTGCGTTGATTTTTTGTTGATCATTAGACCTGTCCACTTAATTTTGTCCACGACTGTATGTATTTAAGAGTTTGCTCACTGCTGACAAGCGATCCATAATGCGTTATTCAGAACAGGAGAAAATTCAAATGCTTTTAATTTACGGTGAAGCTTGAGAGTGTCTAAGAGAAGCGATACGAATTTACAAAGACAGATTTCCAGAACGTTCTTGTCCATCACGTTCTGCATACTTAAGTATTGTTAAAACATTTTGTGAGACTGGTAGTGTCAGCAGAAACATTCGTGTGCGACGTAAGACTGTTACTCATGAAGCAAATGTGAACAATATCATCGCTAAAGTTAATCAAAACTCGCATGTTAGTATAAGGCAACTTGGGCGTGAAACCGGTATTAGTGTGACAAGCATATTCCGGATTCTTCATTCACAAAAATTTCATCCTTTCCACTTATCTCTTCACCAAAAGCTCCGTGGAAGAGACTTTGAAAACCGCGTACACTTTTCTCAATGGGGTATACGGAAATATGAAAGTGATGAAATGTTTTCCAAAGAGTATTGTTTGCGGATGAAGCATCCTTTACAAATCATGGTCAGGTGAACCTCAAGAACATGCATTATTGGTCGGTTGAAAATCCACGATGCTTTAGACAACTCGATAAGCAGAGACCATGGACCATAAATGTCTGGTGTGGTATTCTAAATAATAGGATAATTGGGCCGTATTTTATCAACGGTACGCAAATTGGGCAGAAGTATGCTGAATTTTTAGAACATATTCTACCAGATTTATTAGAAGATATACCATTTAGGGACCGTCTAGTATTATGGTATCAACACGATGGGTGTCCAGCTCACTTTTCCCATATTGCAACACGCTCCTCAACGAAAACTTCCCAAATCATTGGATTGGACGCAATGGACCTGTATCATGGCCAGCTCGTTCACTCGATCTCACCCCACTTTATTTTTTCTTATGGGGGACATTAAAGGGTACGGTTTATCAAGAGCAGCCCACGACGCCAGGAAATATGAAGGAACAAATAATTGCTGCATGTGCTGATATGAAACCTGAAATCATCGAAAGAGCTATACAATCTGTCGTTTTTCGCCTCACGAAATGTATCACAGCGGAAGGACATCATTTCGAACATTTATTGCAGTAATAAATATGGTTATGTACAAGTTCAAGTTCATGGTCGAATTTCTGTTATCGTTGAAATCTGAAATGTCGCTGAAAGTAAGTTCTGCATTAATTAGCCAATTTTAGAGTTCACGGTCATTTCAAGGTCGTGATATTAAACATGGATGAATGCACAATAATGTTTGCTATAACATACAACAACAAAAAATGTGTGTATATATGTAAAAAAACACGAGTGACCTTGAAAAAGCGATTAAAAAATTACAATTTATAAAAACCGATTCTTCCATCTGATTCGTCTTTTAAAACCATTTAGATTACGTTAGAAACATTTTTTGTATTTTCAGAGGTACAGGAGATATTTAGGTGTCCTGTTTTAGACGAAACACCTTGTATAAGTACCTATGTATACAAAAAAATAAAACAGGGAAAAGTGATCCTACTTTTTGTAAGCAACACAATGATGTATGTAATTTTTTTATTTATGCAATATTTTGTTAACAAATTAAGATGACCATCAATTTTTTAAATTGTACACTATATTCGTTTTCGTACAGTATGAAAACATATACAGGATTATTCAAGAGAAACAGAACACCTAAACATCGTCGTTACGATTGAAGATAAAAGAAAAAGTTAAAGAAGACAATTGTACTGTTCAAGTAGTCAAATATGATGATATAAAAAATTCTCTGATTATTATTGTCTTCGAGGTCGTTTGTAGGTCATCAATGGTTTTTTAAATAGCACCATACATATATTTTTAAGTTTATAGTGTAGTAGCTGATATCAAAACGAGTTCAACGATGTAATATACCTTCAGATCACCTTATTTTGCATTATTATATTTACTATTTCTTATTGTAGGTATAAAAAAATTTTTCATCAACAAGAAAGTATTTTTCAATTCTATGAATCACTATGAGTCTGCTGTCAATTCCATATCTATCTGCTTCGCCAGTCTGCGGAGGAATATTACCTTCGCAACTAGTCCAAGCCACTTTGTGGCACTCTTCGTGGCATCGCTGTAGATTAAATCTTTGTAAAATGATTAAACTCTTAATGTTATTTAGCTTAATTAAAATTCATTTGTGGCTGATTATATCTTGAACAATGACAACGCTTCTCAATGCACGTAATACACCACTATAACAGTAAAGTCTTAGTAATGTATTGTCAAGTATACCAGAATAGTGGTAAATACATTGATACAAAGTACTCTAAATATTTATTTCATTCCATATCTTGTACAATATTGAAGGCTATTGCGTCGTGCATGCATAGTTGAATTTATCATGATACACGTTTCCAGATGATATATCAACATATGTAGCATTTCATATACAAAATTAAATGTCACCTTTATATCTCAAAAAATACTGCGAAAATACAAAAAATTTGCATACATCATTATATTGCGTATGAAAAGCTTGCTATTTGCATTTTTTCTATAAGCTTATTGTTTACAAGAAAAATGATGTATATAATGATAGTATATAACTGCTACTGCCCACAACATAAACCCAAATAGTCCTTTTCATGTAAAATGGAAGGATATTTTGCATGTAATAATTACAAAAACTTCTATTTTGGTTCAGACATGCATCATGCATTATCATCAATGAAATCCATGGATCATGCATAAGAGTTTACATGAAAATGGATTAAGAATTAACAGAAAAGGTATAAAAGATTCATATTATCATTGGGACATCAAGCATAAGAAATTAAACACAAACCTCTTAGAAGATGTACATCACTATTACAAATTGTTAATTTTTATTACTGTCACAATACAATATAAAAGAACAACTCGCAGTCATGTAAATTGATAATAATTATAGCTTAAGCAATTTATACTTCTTGAAGTATGATTGCACTTTATCCTTGGGGTAAGGTTTTATCGCCAAACACGTTGGAATGTTCTCAGGTTGTTCAATCCACAACTTATGTTGGATGTCATTATCTTTCAATTGAACACACAAGGTATTTAAGCTGGTCTCATCTGGAACCTAGTATTTAAATATGCATATGTAGTAAATGTTAACATGCATCACTACGACTTTAACTCTTTGAGTGTTATAACAGTGCACACAGTGAATAAAAAAAGAATCTTTTGCTTAGTTTTTCTTATATGATTATATGTATATTTTATTTCACACAACAACAATATGCTTATTATTAAAAAATCATAAGCTTATCATAAATTGCGCAAAAATCATGTTGAGTGTATTAACCAAATATTTTAAAAGAGTATACTATAAGATAAACATAAAAAAATATATTTGTAAATAATAAAAGGTTTATTCGCTAATATTGAATCATTATTTAGAGGTAATATTAGTACTTAAATCATGAGACTATTCACTATTGATATGATTGTTAAAATAAATAATATCAGTTCAAAATATTTATTTAGTTATTGTTAACACATAAATTGAACTAACAATGCAAACGTTACTTAGTTGTTTCAAATAAAATAATAAATCAGTTTGTTTACATAACTCTTTAGCACTAGATCAAATTCTGTTTATACAGTTGTTTTCACAGATCTACAATTATCCTTTTGTCTTTAAAAAATATGTAATTTAACATCCTTAATATATTGTTGTTGTCATTGATTGAATTATAGAAGTTGCATTGAAAAGCTACTAAGAAGCTAACAATGAATTGTAGATAATAAAGGAAATAGAATTATAAACGTAAATTCCTGTTAAACATAATTTTTGAAACTATATAATACTCTTCAACAATAAAATATAGCAGTTAATATATGAAAGAATTACATAGTGCAATATAAATGATCAAGAAAAAGTCATTGATTAATCATAAGAACAGAAAAATGTAGTAGAATTTGTAAAAATAAATTTAAATAAGCCACAGACTTTTGGAAGAATGTACTAATAAATAACAATATATTTTCTATGATTTGAGCACTAATATTCTTACACAACAATACAGTGTCAGTGGATAAAGTTCCAACATTTACAGTTGGGTCATTTGTTGTTTTTCTTATTGCGAGTCATTGTTAAATGTTTTGTTACTTCAATTTCCAATGTTTAAATATTTTATTAGACTTCCGTTTAATATACATTATTTTTGCACACTACATTATTAACTCATTTTAAATGACTATACTATTTCTGTATGTAACAAAGTACTAAAAGATTTAAATTAATTAAAATCAAATGAATTTTACATAAAGTAAATAATGCTTATATAATTTCAAATAATAAAAGTCGAAAGAATTGCTTAACTATATAGTACATAAATTACTAAATAAAACAGCTTTCAAGCATTGTGTACTCAAAGAATTAAACATTATGTGCACAAAAATTGTATACTTACTTCAAGTACAATTTTGTGCATATTATCTAAATCAGTGAGGTAATCTTGCATGTGACTGTCATTATAAAAAAGATGAGTAACTGCTGTGCAAGCATGACATGCTTGAGCTATAACTGCACCAATGGGCCACTTCAACGTCTTCAAAAGGTCTCCTCGCACCAGCACATATTGAACTATTTCACTCATTCTAAGAATAAACAAGTATTTTCAATTTCTGTCAAGTAACATAACGTTCTTAAGCCAACACAATTGCTTAATATCAAATAACTATCTAATTGTAATAAATAATTGATACTAGATAAAACTCTAGTAACTTTATACTGTTATAATGTCTTAATATACAGGGTGAATCACTTAACGTCAATGCTATCCTATTACAGGTAAAGTTTCCTAATTTCTAAGATTTATTTTTCAGCAGAAGTAGAATAGAAAGGCTATACCGCTTTTTGTAGTATCTTTTATAGTTTAATTGTTATAAAGTTTGCCAAATTCAAAATGAATTTGAAAATATTTAAATGATATGAATTCGAAAAAATATGTAGAGATAATCTATTATAAAATCAATGATCTAAGAAATTGCATTACCCTCCACTGTTCCAAATTATGTTAGCTCAAAATTAGACTCAATTTTTAAAGATTTTTCAGTTTCTTGGAAAAGAAAAATTGACTCTTTTTTATAACTTTTTTAATTCTTATAGTTTAGAGAATATATCAACCAACATTTTTTCAAAATTGGATAAATTGTTGAAGTCACTAAAGTTTTAATGCCTCAAAGTCATGCTAGTTTTCCATAAAATTAAATGTTCCCATTTTTTCTCATAGCTTTTTCAGAAATTAGTAGACTAATTTGTTTTCCCTCTATAATACATATCTGAAACATCAATTATTATTGACCCTACTATAGTAAAGTTAATATTTTTAAAACTAGTTTTTTTTTATCTATACCTCTTTCTCTTTATAATTAGGTCGCAGATTTGATACTTTATTAATGTTCATAATGGTTCTAGTAATTACGAAATGTACTGGTAAATTATAGTTTAAAATAATAATTTTTCATCATTGTAACATTAATCAATAAAAATCAATTGTACAATCCTTTTATTATATAATATTCCTCTACATTCTTTCAGATGTAATGGTGTGAATACACTAGGAAGTAATTAGCAGCCAGCAAGTTGAACTCACCTGCAAAAGTTGCTCTCAGAAAGCGAAACAATAAATTTATAATATTTGCAAACAAGTGTACATGCAAACTGGCACAAGTTACTTGCTAGTGTATTCGTATCTTAAGACACAGAAGAATATAATTCCTTTGGACTACTTTGATTTTTAAAATAAGTTTCTATACTTGAAGCTACAAAACAAAGGTAAAAACCAATTATTATATTATTCCACTTTTTGTGCCTAGAAAATTATTATCCTACACGTCATATAAGCATAATAAAATAGTAAATCTAATTTCTGTAAAACATGGCTTTTGAAATTGGGAAGAATTTTTTCACATATCTAATATAAAATGTATTAAGGACAATTTGTTGAACATCCAGTCCTAATGTGTTTTATTATTACAATTATATTTTGTTTTACAGTAAACTCCTATATAACGTAATAACATGATTGTTTGGAAAAGATTATTTATATGTATCTTTTGTGGTAGTAAGTGTAGAGTCTTTTTAAACAATTCTGTATGCATTTACTGTACATTTATTGCTACATAAAATGCATATACAGTGTCATATGAAACATCTTTTATATCACGTTATACAGGAGTCTATTGTATATTACATGGTAGATATGTATTTATAAGCAAGAAACAAAATCACTAGAACCTTTTAAATACATTTTAAGTCTATTTGAACTACATTTTAAGTATATTCTAATTACATTCTATTAAATCCATTTGGAGATTCGTATTTTAATTAAAAATTATATTAACTTCCTGGGTCATACGTTTTTTTATTTATTTATCATGTGCACATCGAAAATGGTCCATGAATATAAAGTATCAAGAATATTAAACAAATACTAAATAATTCTTCGAAATGAAATCGTGATATTGTTCAAGAATATTACTTTAATACATATTATGTGAATGAAATACAGGATTTTATTTGTAATAACCTCAAAATATAATCAACATTTTGAAAATTAAACTCATATCGTCCCTCAGTTCGTTTGAATGTATTTACAAGTATCGTCAAACGAACAGAAATAATATTGTAGTAATTGTCTTCCCAAAACGTGTTTTACACTATTTAACCTATGTATTGTAATAAATGCTAAACCCACTAAATATATTTAGTTCCTCACCTAAATAACTGTGTTTCACATGGTAGAGACTTTATTTTATTAAACTGTAAGTAAAACAGTTCACATTAAATATGTTTTACTATTTAAATTAGTGGTGATTTTCTGAACATTCATTATCAATATTCTTATTTATAATATATGATGAATCATATGATATAATTAATCTTGCAGTAATCAAACAGTAACCACTAGAAAAATCAAATTCGTCATAATAATATAAGACAAAAATTAAGCATTAATTCATTTTTTGATGATTAGCAATTAAAAATCTCTAAACCACCAATAAATAGTGGAGCGCGTAAATAAAATTAAAAAGAGCATAATGACACACTGTGTATAAGCAATCACAGAAAGTGTCATTGATAAAGGCTCATTCGCCACTATTGACTGAATTTAATTGTTAATAATTTGGAAACAAAACTAACATCGTAAGTTAATTACTCTGGATTTTTGCTTTAAATTTTTTCCCACCTGTTGCCGAACACACAATATACATATGGTAGTAGTGTTGGCAATATTACATGTCCAGGTAAATACCAATGTGACAGGGATTTAGTTAAAATAGTTGAACAACATAAAGATAATAACTCATGATTTCAATAAAATTTTTAATTTAAAACAGTAATATCACATATTTCAAGTGTATACGTACCGTGAAAATAATTTCAATTCTAAAATAGGAGGCACTCCAATCTGTAGATGGCGTTGATTCTTCTTTTCCCGTTGTGAATCAGGTCTTCGTCAGTCTTCGTCCCTTCGAAACCGGTAGCCGGTTAGACATTCTTTTGACAGCGTGCAAGTAGGTTCGTACAGTGACGTGCTCGACCACATTCTAGATTATTTCTACACAAAGAAAAAGGTATATTTCAATTTAATTACAATAAGTTTCATATCAACGCGCTCGTTACATTAATTTCGAACTCGTTTTAATATCCATTCATTTGTTTGTATAAACACTAAAGTTCATGTTAAAACATTTGCGATGCTTTATTGCAAACAATAATGCAATACTCAAGTATCGAGAAGTGTAATAGATGATTGTCTCTATCGCGTTTGATAGAAAGTAAGGTTACGCAATTATAATATTTTGCACTTCCGCTTTTCGTCCTTTAATCAGTTTTTTCGGAATTTTATTAAATTATTTTAAAACCGTTATACGAAGGACAAATTTATACTTTTGAATTGTCTGCGCCATTTTTGCACACGAATTCAGTTGTGTTACACAAAAAATCTGCTGCGTAATGTAATGAAATTGCGATAATTCAAGTGCCATGAAAATATCGCTAACGTATGAATGTGAACCTGCTATCATCACATATTTATTATTAAGCATACATATATATATATATATATTTTTTTTTCATACATATATATTTATATATATATTTTTTCATATATATATATATATATTTATGTATATATAATATACATACATATAATATATATAAATATTATACATACGGACAACGCATTTTGATTGATTCGCTTCAAATGTCCGAAACGTTATAAGTTTTTAGCGTTTTCAAACGTTTGTCCTTGACCGTATTCTTAATACCAGTTCGCATATTAGTCTTTGATTGTATATTTATTACTCCGTGTTACGTTCACGTTATCGTGACCGATTCCACGAGATAAGTTTTCTGTTTAGATAATTCATATTTATTAAAAGCAATTGAGAATTTTTGCACGTTTATACTATATACATAGATGCTTACGTATGTATATACCTACTACCGAATAAAAATATTGACACATACAGCACTATCATGAAGCCGCGTGTGATTCAAGAATTAAATAGAACATCGATTTCTTTTCTAAACTGTAGCCTTGAGTCTATGAATTTAAAAATGAATATGATGAACTATGAACGCTACAGAACTGCGTAGTTATTAAAATAGAAAAATATGCATTGTTCTTCATATATCTAACCCTTTCTTCTTTATATTTACTATTTAAAAATGGTTGTATTAATATTTTGTAACGTTTAGATTTATTTTTTGCTATTCTTCTAAATTTTAAAAATACGTACTCGAATTCTTATTTTGATGTTACATTATGTATTTTAATATTTTTTTGCTTAATTCGTAACAAAGATGATCATCTGACGAATTTAAAGTTTAAGAGTGTTGATAACATGTGCAGCTTGTTAAAAATAATCTATTATTTTGCAAACAATATAAGCAATTTTTTAAGACTATGATTTTATTAAAAATAAAATTTTCTTGGAAATTATTCTATACATTTAAAAAAACTATTTCTGTCTATTTATTGGAAACCATTAATCAACTAACTTTATATGTTTCTGTGGGTTACAAATGATGTATATTTATCGAACATTAGTTATATGAAATTTAGATTCCGATATATTATATTTCTTGTTAACTTACCAAAATTCATAATTCTTTATTATAAATTTCTCTGCCTTTGGCTTTTACATAGGCATAGTATAGCCATTATAGTGCATCATTGTCTGTGCTTTTCCTGACCTGACTTATAAACATCACTTTGAGTTTAGGGGATCAGAGGGATGTTTAATTGTTAAGGTCTGGAAAACAAAGTCATTAGAGCAAAATCATCACTTTTTATTTTCATTTTATATTGGCTTGTAAAATTATTCTTTAAAATATTGTATTTGACATACATAGTTACATACCCTGTATATGGACACATTTTCTTATATTCAACAAAAACTTCTTTGTTCCACATTATATTTTATTCTAAATGCATTGTCTGATAAATTTGATGTTGGATTCTGTTTTTCTTATTTGTAGTTTTTTGATGATTTTTAACTGGTAGCATGCATACCCAACCACTTTAGAAAGCAATAGCATTTTGAATAGTAACTTCTTTTGGAATTATTATTTAAAAGAAAATTCTCATGTTTCATTTGGATATAGCAGAGTCCTTAGAACTATTAATAGGCTTGGTTAACTAAAGTGTTAAATTGTTCTGACATGTCAGGTACTGATATGACCTCTTTTTATGTGCTACACAGTTTGATTGCACTTTGCAATTCATTGGCATTATTGCCTATGTGATACTAATTTTCTGGCTTCACTTACGTGCTTTTTCATGTAACTTTATTGATTTTTGATTTTTTGCTTGCTAATTCGTGGATGTTCATAATTTCGTAATATAAACAATTACGAGAAAATTCTCTACTTCTATTTCAGAAAATTAACGTAAAATTCTTTGAAAAAGTGACAGTTCATGGTATTGGTAAAATGCTTAAAAAATATTATCATTATTTTGTGGTTCAAATTTATATGATTGTTTATTATTATTTAATAAACTAAATATTTTATTGAAGTTTTTAGATACATTAATCATTTTAAAATGATGATATAATTAATTAATCTTTTTATGAGTTTCCTATATAAAAAGCATTGCATACTTTTTGCACATTTTGGAATTAAAGAATATCGTTTTCTTTACCTACCAAAAACATATAAGTATCTTAGTTATGCTGGTTGAAAGTCTAAATGTACTCAGTATTACAAATATACGTAAAAATTTTCTGGTGAACATTGTTTGCGGTAATTGTTTTTTCTTTTTGTTGTGCTTTAGTTGGTTGTCATCATTTCTATTATATTATTATGATTTCCTGTTGTTTCCTGTCCTATTATTTGTAAATATTATTTTCTTAAATCTTTTGTTTGTTGATAATATATATACATTATGTTCAGGGTGTTTCAGCTAACTTGATTACCTCGCATAATTATTAAACCATATTTTATATTAAATTTACAACATAGAATTTTTAATGGCTTTGAAGGTCACTTTTCATATGGTAGATGTTATTTTTATGGGTAAAAAAAGTCTATCAAGTGACCTCTATATATTCAAAACAACTTTTCCAAAAAAAATACGTACGATAAAGCCATTTAAATTTCATGCTTTAAAATTTTCATAAAGTGTATGGTTTAGTAGTTATTAATGATAATCAAGTTAGCTGAAACACCCTGTATACTATAGTAATGAATGTATTTATAGAAATAGGCATATTAGTTCATGCAGTAGTTACAATAATTAAGTTTTCATTAACAGTTTTCATTAAGTTTCGATCAAAACATTAACATGTTTTGTCATCAAAACCGTTAATCATGAATAAAACCTCAGGCATATTTTATTTTATTACATTGTTTATTTTGCATATTATTGAAATTGTTTTTTTTATTTGTTTACAAGTAAAAGACAATTGTAACACAGAAATTGGGGAAAAAGGAGAGAAGATTTAAATAAGGATAAGAAAATCCAATATGAAAATAATTAGTTTTAATATAAATTTGAATAGGAAAGCTTTTCGAATCTAAAATACGAAAAGGAAAAGCTGTCAATACATAAGTAGTCTATGTTTCATAAAATAGATAATGAAAGGTATGACAAAGAAGTTTTAAGGTAAAACTTAACAGGATTGAAAAAATAAGGATATCTATCCATGTAAATGTACCTGCATAAATAGAACAAAGAGAGATCATTCTGTTTAAAAAAAAAACGAAGGACATTCGCGTTCTTTGCACACCTTAATTTGCAAAAAGCTTGTCGACATTAGGTTATGTTTTCCTTGAAATCAAGAGACACTTATTTTTCTATTTCGGTAATCAAAATACTTCATATTTTTTAAAAGCGTCGGAATATAATTTCATAGTGTATCTTATACAACACTTCTTTCTTGCTTTCATATACAAATATAATATGTCGATAAAATGGGAAATATTAAATTCTCTATATGTCAATTGTTTCATATGTATTTCTTATTATTGCTTTTATAAAATAAAAATAGGCCAGAACATATCGTACATGTGACACGTAAGATGTTCCAGGCAAGTGACAAGTGATGTAATCACTTGAATATTATAGAAACTATTGATCATAAGAAAAGTTTAAAGAAAGGGAGAAATCTTTTTAGTTAAAAGGAAATTTTTATATATTGTCAACTTATGGGATATAAAGGTCAAGTTCCCAAATGAAACTATAAAATACGCACTTAATTATGTAGGATTTTCAATATGGATTATTAGAAAATATGAAACAATTTCAGTGTGAATAAGACATCGATAAATGTTTTATTCAAATTTTCAAACATATATACAAAACATAGCTTCTTCTAACATATTGACTGCTATGTGCCCACATATTTGTTTATTTTCATCTTTTCCTTTATCTAATTACTTAATGTTTCTTCGATTATCTATCGGTCGCTTTTAGTTTTTTCTTAATGTAATTTCATATTCTACGACCAACATCCAATATGAAAAATTGAAATGATCATTGGTCGGCATGCAGCACTCAATGTTATACAGCTAGAGAAGGACAGTGGTACACCTAGCTGACCTATAAATCATTGATACTTTCTGTACAACTGTACAGTGTACATAGGGTGCCCTGCTACATAAATGCTTCTCCCTGTACCACTAAATGTGACTTGATTCTCCTCAAGCTAATCTCTGCACAAGATGAATTCTTGACATAACGTTATTCCCACTACCGTTGCTAATATTTGCTAGCCAATCGCTGTCACATATTCTCTTCGTGCAGAGAGTCGCTGAAGAGGAATCTGATGATAGAGAAGGAAGTGCAGAGTTTTTCTGGCCACTCCAAATTGTACATTGATAGAGTTTAAATGTTTTATGCTTACATAAAAACAATAAATATAACTGAAAATTGTTAGTACTTTATTGTGTAAAAATAATATAAAGGGAAGGAGAATGTGGTTGTAAAAATAGTATCTGCACATTGATAGAGGCATTCAAACATTGGCACAGTCTAAAAAAAGCAATAAGAACCAGTTTTTAAATGTTGAAATCAAGTAATGAAAAAAATGAAAAACTGTATCAATATGCCGTTATTTTAAATAAAATTATTCTTCATAGGCATACACTATACACTTTTATAAATTATAGAATCACAATTAAATTTCAAATATTTGTAACAGAACTTTTTGAATTGCAGAAGCTAACAAATCATCATGCCAGTTCCTGCTATCCAAAAGCCAGCTCCTGCCTTCCGTGGTACTGCTGTTGTTAACGGAGAGTTTAAAGAGATTGCTCTTTCCGACTACAAAGGAAAATATGTTGTTCTCTTCTTTTACCCATTAGATTTGTAAGTATTTTTCTTTAATAATGTATGTGTAATATTATATACGGAAATATTATATATTACCGTTTCCGCTGATGTAATTAATAATTTCTTTTTTTACAGCACATTTGTTTGTCCAACTGAAATCATTGCTTTCTCCGATCGTTCCGATGAATTTGAAAAAATTGGTTGCAAACTTATTGCAGCATCAACTGATTCTCACTTCAGTCATTTAGCATGGGTAAACACACCTCGTAAACAGGGTGGTCTTGGTGAGATGAGCATTCCCCTTCTTGCTGATAAGAGTAGCAAAATTGCCCGCGACTATGGTGTGCTCGATGAGGAATCTGGTGTTCCATTCCGTGGTCTTTTTATCATAGATGACAAACAACATTTACGTCAAATTACAATTAATGATCTACCAGTCGGCAGGTACGATACTTTAAAATGTGACAGTTCTAAAATTTATTTTAATATCGATTTCGTTTTCAAAAAGTATAATTTTTTTATAGATCCGTCGACGAAACCTTGCGTTTGGTTCAAGCATTTCAATATACTGATAAACATGGTGAGGTGTGTCCAGCTGGCTGGAAACCAGGAAAGAAAACTATGAAACCTGATGTTGCAGGTTCAAAAGAATATTTCCAGAGCTCGTAAATGAAACAAATAAAGTGGCTTACCTACTCTTTTTAAATTTACTTGTGTTGTCATAGATTGTTTCTTATCAAAAAAAGAAAACAGTAATTCCATAATTATATGTAGTACTAAAATATTTAAATTAGTTTAAACATAAATCATTTACTTAATTTTTTTACAATAAACAAGTGTGTTTATATAGTCTTGGTGTCCATACAAATTATTTACATATACCAATCCTGTCACGTACTCAGTCTTTTGCCTAGTAATAAGCATATATAGTATTTCATCGATAAAAGTCCACAACACGGGTTTGCGCAGGGTCATTTATACGCGAGGAATATCATTGTTTGAGGTTTGCCGAACGTAGAGAAGGACAACCGAGCTCGAGAGGCCTCGGTCACCGAGAAATTTAAAGATAACGAATCCAAATTTCCAACTTCTTCATTTTTCATAATTTTTTTATGGGACTTCGATGACCATATTTGTGGCATTCTTCTAATAAAAATCATACTAAATATGATATAATTCCGATGATATTTACTTGTGTAATAGACAATCAAAGTTTCGGGTGCGAGGAAGGATAGCGTACAGGAAAGAAAGAGACCCTAAGAGTCGCAGTCAGCGGCACAGTTCAAAGGGTGCTAATAGATTTGTGACATTGCTCTGATTAAAATTATACCAAACACGATATAATTCGGATCATATACAGGTGTATGGTCATTACGTATAGGTCAGGTGCATAACATCGGTGAAGCAACAGTAATGCAATGACGACACTTTTTCATTTTTAATTAATCTTTTAGGAGAATTTTACCATCATATTTGTAACATTTCTCTGATCAAAATTTTTCTGATTATACGTACATATCTATTTTTTTAATTGACGATGGAGTAAGTTTTGGTGACAGACAAAGAGATTAAATGATAAAGACATTAAAGACACACTCTCCTGACTGGGACATTTCGCGACTTTGAAACGGGCAGAAGCTCAGCTACATCGACATTAACCGTCTTGTCTTCTGCGAATTGGTCGATCATACATAGTAAGAATGCAAGGAATGTTAAGCCTAAGAAAATCCGGAAAAACCAATGTCGAGGCTATAATTGGGGATGGTTTATGACACGGTCACGGATTCACATTTTGGATTTAGGCACGTAGATGCAATTTGCAATCGGAGGGCCGACAACTGTTGTACGGTGAATTTATGGGACCGGACATATTTTGCAATTGTTCGTATTATCCAATATATTTTCAACGTGACGATGCAACTTGCAGTGTCCTTTTCTTTACTATTTACTCTCTTTGTCTGTTACCAAAACTTACTCCATCGTCAATTAAAAAAGTAGATATGTATGTATAATCAGAAAAATTTTGATCAGAGAAATATTACAAATATGATGGTAAAAAGTCTCATAAAAGATTAATTAAAAATGAAGAAGTGTCGTCACTGCATTACTGTTGCCTCGCCGATGTTATGTACCTGACCTACATATACATAATGACCATACATCTGTATATGATACGAATTATATCGCGTTTGGTAACATTTTAATCAGAACAATGTCACAAATCTATTAGCAAAAGTCTCATAAAAAAATAATACATTGTGAGGACGCGCGAGCCTTTGAACTGTGCCGCCGACTGCTACTCTCCGCGTCTCTTTCTTTCCCATACGCTATCCTTCCTCGCGCCCGAAACTTTAATTGTCTACTACACAAGTAAATATCATCGGAATTATATCATATTTGGTATGATTTTTATTAGAAAAATGCCAAAAATATGATCAACGAAGTCCCATAAAAAATAATGAATAATAAATAAGTTGGAAATTCGGATTAGTGTGGTCTCACCGATATACCCGAGTCGTATGGTGTCATATTTCTCGGCAACCGAGGCCTCTCGAGCTTCTTGGCCCCTGAAGGGGGTACACCCTGCACTAGTGGGGATATCTCCGGGACATTTACGTGCAAGTCATTTGGGACATTTACCGATGAAATACTGTATAGAACTTCTATCTATTCACGATGATGAAAACTTGCTGATCGTTGACTACTAACGAGACATTAACGACTTATCCCAGAATGATGTTTCTAAAGCAAAGGTAATACATTTATGATAGTAACGAGACTATTAAGGCGTAGTGATGGGACCGATACCGTATCAATATTATCGATACCATTCTATAAGTTTTGATCTGGTATCGATATATACCAAAGTTTAGGATACTTGGTATTGATTGTCGATACCTATTCTTCTTGAAACAATACTAATCCAATACCGTACCAAAATCAAAACGAAAGTATCTAAAGTATTTAGTATCTACTGGAACAATTTTTTAAAACAAGCAAATGTCGCAGCGGAGGCGACCGCACACTAACAGAGCTGATTCACATGTTCAGAACCGTAATAGTAAGTAATTCTAAAATTCATATGATCGGGCTATGGATTTATATGATACAAATGCATGTAATAATGGGCTTCTCATATTCCCACCTACATCCGATGTCTTTATATTTACAATAATGTATTTCAGTGGTTCATCACGGTAATAAATTGATAATACTCTACAACAACTCATTTCATATATTGTTTAAGTAGTATATTATTTTCTCGAATTAAATCCAATTCTTTCCTATTAATATTTTCGCGGTAAATATTAGGTGTCAAACAGGTATCGGTAATTTCGTTAACTGTATGCGATGCGCTACTGTACCGATATTTAGGTACACATAAAATAGGTATCGACATTTGGATAGGTATAAAATAGGTATTAATATTCGTGTAAGTGAAAAAAACGTATCGATACTACCGTTTTGATTTCGGCACAGTATTGGATTGGTATCGAATGAAGCAGAATCTGTATCGATATTTCCTACTGAGTAGTTTGATATCGGATTGTATCGAGTGTCACAGATAGTAGTGGTATCAATCCCATTACCATTAATGAGAACACAAACCTAATGATTCTGCAATTTTTTTTAAACATAAAATTATCAAGTTATGCATTTACGTTTTTTAACCAAATTCATCGACATCTCCATGAATTCAAGAGAAATCAAATCGTAAGACAATGGAGAACACAGTAGTAAAAAAAAGAAATCATGACTATGTACCATCATTCCAACAGTTTTAGTCTATCAGTCTATCCAATAAAAATGGAATTGAGTTTTGTTTATATAGAGTGGGTGTGATTAGAGCTTGTGTTACAGTATTAAGAAATAAAAGAATATCGATACAGTCTTCCCTCTGAGAGTTATCAAACCTCGGGGTTCTGAAATATCAATGATCATGTATTTAGGTACTATATACTTTATACTATATACTTATATGAAGTTTGTCGAACATAGAAGACAGCGCATAGAATAAAAAGAGGGACTGAGGGTCGAAACAGCAGGCACCGTTTAAAAAGCTACGTATCGATTACATTTGTTAATGCAAATATGAAACTTTTATTTTTAATTCTTTTTTTTATAAAACTTTTGTTTACTTATTTAATGAGTGATCATAACTCGCTATGATATAATATAGGTAAATATAAGTAAAACTCTGTCGAGTTTGGTATTCTTGATTCTTCATTCATATTCTTCATTCTCTACAATGAACGAAACTGACGTCTTTTTCATTGATCACTTTCGGAATACTAGACGCGAATAGGAGTAGATGTTTTGATCACTCTCGGAGGAAAGACTTTCTTTTATTAATTTTCGCAGATTACAAAATTTGATAAAAAATGAGTTTCAGTCAATTTTACATAAGTTCGAAAAAAACGCAATTGAAGTGTTCAGCACCCCAAGTTTGGATCCCAAAACCAGTGTGTATTGAGTACACTTTAAAAAATTACTACATGTTTCCCGTAAAAAATTTGTTTTCTTTTTCTGTATATTAGCGAAAATTATTTTTATAAAATATAAACTGTATACTCTTATGTAATGAAGCTAACTCAATATCTTCGATTAATTGTAAACCAAGTTCTAACGGGCATACATGAGTGTAAATTGTAAATAATAGTAATGTTCTATTTTTTGATTAGTCAATTTTTCATATACTTTAGTTGTTTTTCGCTGATTCTTGTAGTTTCTTCATCCTCTTCTAAAGTGCTAAATTCCATAATTTGTTACTCTTTATGAAAGAGATCGTCTAAACTTGATTTTGAATCATCAAGGTTTTATTTTTCATAAATTCTCATCTTTAATTTTTAATTTGTTGAGTTACAGATTTGTCTACTTAAATTAAACATTTTAATTATGCTTAAGATACATCTTCAAAACTTTGAGATTATACTAAGAAGGAACATCATTTAAATGTAATTGTTTAATGTAATATGTTATTTTTTATGAAGTTTATGTATAATAGAATTTGTTGAAAAATATTTTGCATGCATATCTTTTATATCGGTAATAATATCCATATTCAGGGTGTGAGAACAGTCTGTAAAATTAAAAATAGAAAACATTTTTTGGATTATCTGTAAAATTAGAGAGGAGAAAACGATAATACACATATTGTTTTGGAGTGTGTGTTTGTGAAAGGAGAATGGAGAATGAATAACAATATTTAAATAATTTGAAAAGTAGGAATAATAAAAATTTAAGAAGTAAATTTATTTTGTAGATGGTAATATGAATTTTTACAATATTTTGAATTGTAATACTGTAAATAAATTGTTTGATTAAGTCAAAGATTGCATCGTAAGTATTAGCATGATTCGGTATTAACTACTACTGCACCATAAGGGATATTGTAAACCTTTATGGCCAATAGTACCTTTGACCTTTTATGATCTCAAGACATATAGTGTTTCCATGAAAATGCTTATGATATTGATTGAATTTCACCACTTAGATATGAATCATTGGCGATAAAAAAAAGATACATGTTACACGTTTTTTCAACAAAAAATATCATAGTTTTAGATATGATAGAAGAATACGGTATTTTGATGTATCTCATGTTGATAATCTCATAATCAATACTCTTCGAACAGCTTAACATCTTTATCGTAACTAATCTGTTGTCTGATCAGAAAATTAAGAAAGACAATCTAAATTACGTGTCTCGACGATCACAATATGTCATCATCGATAACTGCAATTTTATCGTAGTCTTACGCGTGGCCCTGGAAAACTATCATTCTACTGCCACATCAATAGACTGCGGATTTTTATGCAAAATAAAAATGTTCTTCATCATTTGTGTCACAGGAGTCAAATACAAATTTCTTCTTTTCTTCAAAAATTTTATAAACCTGAAAATAATATATTGACATCCTCAAATTGTTTTATTTTCTCTACTGTTTTACATTGCACCTACTCCTTTTATTCGTAAATGCATAAAATCCGCAATCTACTCATCAGTTTTCCAACTGCTGCATGAAACGTGAACCTGTTTGGAGCAAATTTTGCTGTAGACAAAATGGTTTCTGTTTCATAAGTATTTGTGCAATCTCATTCAATTGAATATTGATTTTTCGTTGCATAATTGCAGCATTTTACCATCAAATGACCTCAAAATTCAAATTGTATTGTATACCAGTTGTGAACCGATAAAATACTGATTTCATAGAATACTCGAGACAACGCATAATTATATTTATTGATATATAAACTAATTGTAACGTGCCAAATTTGAGATGGGTCAAAATTACAACGCGCCGATTTCAGCGCATCAAAGAGTGACCCAAAAATGAGCGTTTGTTTGCCCCTTTTGGGTCCCTCCAATTTAGTTATAATGTTTTGTGCCAAAGACATGAATCGTTGCTAATATTTAATTGGCATGACAATCAAATTTTGTGCGGGTATGTGAAACATTCGAAAAAGTGGATGTCTTCCCCAATGTCTCAAAATAATGACTCTTTCAAGTGGTCAAACTGTATTTCCTAGAAAGCAGGATATTCTGTTACAAGTATGGAATAATGGCCAACAAAATGTAAATACCATATCGACAACACATTCAGATTCGATCAAAATCCCGACTCCGACTCCGACACCGACAACGAATTTATTGGCGTTTGATAAATACTGTTTACGCACCATAAAAAACAAAATTTATGATCGCGGTGATGGCATCGACATACAAAGAATGAAAAGGGTATTCTCCGAAATTGAAGTAGCGATTTCTTTATTAATTAAGGATATGAACATCGCTACAATTGTAGTACTTCTACTTCTACAAAACAAACTGCAGAACAAATTTCGTTGTAAAAACACGTTGCAAAATTTACAGTTTTCCCTCTCTAATACGAAAGGCAAAACAGCGGAGTCCAATATTTATTTGTATGTACTTTGAAACAAATGTAGTACGTTTAATGTACGTAGACATAGTTTTATTATAACTTTCAATTATCATAGTCAGATTTTTGATTTTTGTAAAATTTAATAACACGGAGTCGGCATATTTTGTTACAACTCCGACTTCGAGTCCAGTGATCAGAAATTCCTTCCGACTCCGACTCCGACTCCGACTCCACAGCGCTGGTAAATAGACGATTGACTGGACCAATTGAAAGCTCTGAATCGATAATTGCGTACTACAAGTATATGAAGATGGTAGGTCGTGAATATTAGTATTTATCGTATTACCCAATTTTTAGAGAAATGAAAAATTAAACCAAACGAGTCATAATGTTTTTCAGGGCTGTGGGGTCAGAGTCGGAGTCAGAGTCAAAAGAAAATATGCCGGCCCCGACTCCGTCTTAGTAAAGTTTACAAAAATCAAAAATGTGCTCAAAATAATTGAAAGTTGTAGTAAAACTATTTATACATATGTTAAAAAGACTACATTTGTATGCAAGTACAAATAAATATTGTTTTTTCTATCATATTAGAGAGGGAAAAGCATGATTTGTGAAACGTGTTAAAAGCGAAATTCGCGTTGCAGTTTGTTTTGTAGGAGTAGAAGTACTATAATTGTAGTAATGTCCATGGCCATAATTAATGAAGAAATCGCTACATCAATTTCGGAGAATACCCTTTTCATTCTTTGTATGTCGATGACGAATTTTGTCTTTTATAATACGTAAACAGTATTTGTCAAGCGCCGATAAATTCGGAGTCGGAGTCGGAGTCGGAGTCGGAGTCGGAGTCGGAGTCGGAGTCGGGATATTGATTGCCGACTCCGCGCCCTGATGTTTTTTAACAGTCGTGGACATTTTAATTCATTTAAAGCGTATATTTTAATATGTACTTAAACATAATATACACTTAATTAAGTAATTTTCAAAAATTATTCATGTGAATGGACGACATATCACTCGTATATGTTTAATATTACTTTTCACCGTAGGGGTAACATGTTTGTAATACAAAATTAATCGTGAAACAGCGAACTGTTTTTATTAAAAAAAATTGAAATATTGAGCGATTTAAAATACTGCGATGAACGCAGATAATTTTTATCTCTTACAATTAGTGACAACGATGACTTCATCTCTTCTTTCAGTTTTATGTGATTTGCTATGATTCCTACCAAGGAAAATCTTTATTTCCAATTTTCCAGAATGTATAAAAATTAAATGATTTTATATTTCTCGAGTGAAG
Source organism: Sphecodes monilicornis (assembly GCA_913789915.3). NCBI lineage: Eukaryota > Metazoa > Arthropoda > Insecta > Hymenoptera > Halictidae > Sphecodes > Sphecodes monilicornis. Next base: position 14,496,967 of record OU565298.1, read on the forward strand.
TTAATTCATGTTACGCTTAGATTCTCGTTTTTCCATTCAATAATAATTCCAAAATGTTGGCAATTGGGCAGTTTGTGATAAAGGAGTATTGTAAGTTTATTTATAACTCGTCCTTATCGGGAGAAACGAGCGGCATCATCGAATAGTCAAATGCAAATATTTGCAATCTAGTAACACGAACAATAAATCCCTTTCAACTATCGAATATCAGAAGCAGTAGCTAAAATTTGCAAAGAAGCACTCGAAATACATTAAAGGATATACATATAGAGATATTTTTTACCGCAATTTATAGAGAAAAGGACAAATTTTACGCTGTTCCACAGTGTTATCAATAATATAGTCGGACAAGAATAATTTTGGTGACTATCATTTTAAAATCTTCTGATTTGTATTGCAAATTATTGAAAAAGTTCTAAAACAACTGGAAAAAACATTTATAAATTAATTTTATAAAGTATATAACCTTGATTACCTGTCTACAATTGCTCCAATTTGTGCACCATAATGAATTTTGTGTTCCGAAACTTATTGGTAATATATTTTTATGTTTCGTAGCGAATATTTTTTACAAAATATGTACTTTTAGATACATATTTTCATTTTACGTAAACCAACAAAATACTGTTCGTAACCGTTGATGTCTTTTTATAGCACTATATTGGATGATTCATGACCTACAAAATGTACCGTATTTAGATGCCGAAAGGTGTCCTAGGTCAGGTATTTTAATTTTTATGCAATGACGTTTCAACTTTCATGTGATGATATCCTTTTTCATATTTTGTACAAGTATGCGCTGCATTTGATAAAATGTTGACTAGAGATCTGTTGCCGATGCAAATGCTGGTAGCGAGCAGGGATGGGCACGTTTCATTTGAAATAAGATAACAAATAATCATTTGAAATAATGAATTATTTTAAATACTTTATTATTTGTATTTTCCAAATAACATAACTTCATTTACATTTGCCTTAACAGTGAGAACTGTATGAAACGTGTGCCGTGAAAATTTCAAAAGCTCAACTCATGAACCTTTCGCTAACCAAATCGATGAACTACCTTTCGTATCTTCTTACATTTTTCTGCCTAAATTGAAGTTTAAATTTTTACATTGAAACTGAATTTCGTAAATAATTAGGTTTAATATCATTGAATGACAAACAGTGACAGACTTTCAAAAAACGAATATTTCATCGATTTTCTCTACTTTTTAAAATTGCGGAGTTAATCGATTTGACAAATGAGCGGCTCATATATTGTTTACTTATCAATAACAGTTTAATAATTATAAAAGTGTGATTGTTATTCGTACTTGATACCACTCCAAATATATCGATGAATAAATGTAGTAAAAAAGTCTACTTTCAATTTTGAATTTAAAACGCTAGATACTATGTTCATCTAAAATCGCCAGTATAGCAAGAAGCATATTGAACTAATTAATGAATACAAAATAAATCTACACAAAATAAAAATTGTTTCCATTAATTGCAGGACAGGAACCAAATGGCAGTTTATTTTTCTCTTCGGAAATATTATTAAGTTGTGAACAATGTGTTGATTCTATCAGATTCATTTTATCTTTCTACTATTCCAAATGACACCGACCCATTTTACCATAAATGCATAAAATCCGCAGTCTAATCATAAGACACTACATAAAATCATATAAGTCTATGTTATAAAAAGAAATTTCGTTTTCTTGTGTGGTATGTGTTACAATTTTTAGTAAATATTTAGTTTACCGGACCATCGTCAGATTTTCTTCAACATCATACTGTTATTAATATTTCGAAGAATTATATACTTAGATAAGAATAGCTGCTAACTGTTCCTATTAACCACGGCAAAACTATAATACAATCTTTATTAACATTAACCTATCAACCATTAAAGCTGACTAGTGTGTATTGCCTTATGAAAATGGCACGATTGAATATATTTAGATTTTGTGCGATTTATATTATAATGTATACTTTAATAAACCAGCGTGCGTAAACATTTCCAGTGTAAGCAACTTGATAACTACAATAATTGTGAAATCAAGAATTTCAAACTTGTAATTTGACCGGCAATGGTAGGTTTAGTGTTAAATAGGCAAACTAAACAGTACGAGAAGAGAATTTCTATGTTAGAAGTTTAATTAATTAAGAGTTAGTACGTATTTTTAAAGCACGCTGTGTGATAACATTAATTTTGTGGGAAAGACGAGCCATTTTAATGTACACACTGAGTTCTGTACCGATAGCATAACAGATAACAGTAGAAATCGGTTTAAAAAAAAATCTCAAAACGGTTTAGTGGTAGATAATGAACAGTTCGAACCATTTGAAAGGCTGTAAATTGCTCCAAAAAACCAACAATAACCAGCCGTCACAAAGAGGTGCGACTAGGATTTGCAGAACAACGGACGCATTCGCATAAAAAATGGAAGAGAGTAATTTTTTTCTGGCAAAAGTGTTCTTATTCAGATCAGCACAATGATTCAAATTATTACTTCCATGTATAAGTAGGGTACCATAAGTTAGTGTACCATATAAAAACAATTATACATTATAACAATATATAACATACAAAAATAGTAGATTAGACATGGACATCATCAACAAGTAACAAATCAAAATTTATTTACCAACATGACAATGTAGCTTTAGAGAAAGCAAAGATAGTAAAGCTCCTTTCGGAAGCAAAAAGAAGATATTTTATCGTCGCCAGTAAGATCTGCCGACTCAAATATTATAAAAAAGTAACTTAAGACTATCGATGAATACTAACGAAAAAAGTATACTCTAGAAAAAATGGGTCTTACTATAATTTTTATTCGAATAAATCACTAATTTTCTATTGCGAATTTGCTAAGCTTTATTTGAGTAATTAATTTAGATAATTGCAGCGTTATTTAAATAAGATGTGAATAATTTTTAATTAAAAAATAATGTTTCGTTTGATTAAATGTTTTATTGATATACTAGTGACTACAGAAGTATTTAAAATAAATTCTTTGAAATAATACATCTCAGAACAACTTTCCGTTCAAAACTTTCGTCGGACAATTTATTGCTTTTTGGAAGATTAACCATATATAATGGCGTATGAAAACAATCTTTCTTTGAATAGCGCGCAATGCGAATAACGAATATTGCAATAACGAATGAAATGTTATTCAAATAATCAATTAAATTGAGATTCATTCGCGTAATGCCCAATCTGTTGTAGACAGTAGTGTAAGAAATTATGACAAATAACGAATCAAGGTTCTCCCAAATGAATACAGAATAACTTGAATGCCAAAATTCTCCTACTTCATGATCTCGATAAAACGAAAGTTCTGCAACTCAAAAATTTGAATCGTTCGCGTTCCGTCGAAGTTCAAGTTATCGAGGTTCGACTGTAATTAGAAGAGAATCGTGTACCGGTTTGTAGAGGACGCCACGAAAGTTTTCGCATAGTTGTGCAGAAATAAGAACGGAACAAAGTAATTGTATTAGTGTGTCGGGTATTCAGACGTATATATAATAAATACAAGCCGAAGCGGGCATGTGGAAGTGTTAGACCGCCGTCTGTTCGCCGTCTATTTTCGACAAGAACAGGAAGCTCATCCGCTCTTCCATTCGACTACCGCGAGTATACTCGCGCATGCTCTCCGAGCATGGAACGCCTCACCTCAAGAATAACGCTTTCGTATTCGTCGTAAATACGAATACCGAATGCTCACTACCGAAAATAATCATGCGAGGACGCCGATACGATTTCAGACCACTTCTTCCGCGACTCTCTTGAAACCGCTCAACAGAAAAAATGCATTCCCAACGCGGACCTCCAAAGTAATTGCTTTAACATCCATGAATCTGCCCACACACGACTAACATTAGCTAACATTACAAATTTCATTGGTAAACAATTACGGATCTCGCGTTTGCACTTGGATCAGTGTTCAGAAGTGTGCCGATCAAGATAGCTCCTCATGTGCGCCGAAAGAGTGATACAAAAAGCCAGTTTGTGTTTCTGCTAGTTCATTTCGTACATCCTGTCTCGCATCGAGAGCGTTGCCTGCCGCCAGAAATTGTTCTTCGTGCGACATGTCGTACGATACTGACTATTTATAAACTTATGCAACCGTGTGAACTACACGTGAGATTCTTAATCAACAAATTTCGAAGGGTCTTCGGTCGAAGCGAGTCTAAGATTAAATTGGAATACATGACACGTATCTGCTAACCGCAATATCAAATGGCTAACAATGAAAAGATTTTGGATTACAATGGGCAAAAGATCGAGAAAGAAAGCGAACGGCCGGGCGCGAGTCGCGTTGCTCGCGAACAAAGGGCGATGCCGAAGATAAAGGACAGAATAGACGAGACTCGTTTGCCTACTCCACCATCGGACCCATGGCTGAGTCAATGGTATCTGCGAAACACCCCAGCAGAAATTATGCAGCCCGGAAACTTTGAGGAAGACGAGGACATGCTGGCGTACTTCACGGACCTTGAAACTCCGCCCTCGGACAGCCAAGCTTCGGAGTGTCCTTCGAGAAATTCCACCACGTCCACCATAACGGTTCCGAAAATGTGCACGGAGGAGGCTTTCGATCACTTGAATCACCTCTACTCGTTAACGGAGCAGATTCTCGAGCTCAGGCATCGTACCTCGAACTTTTTCAAACGCGTTCGAAATTTGGAGAAGCTGAAGGTACTTCAGAATGCGAATCGCGCGTTGGAAGACGTTTTCGCGAGTGACTACGACGCGGTGAATGATTTCTGCGAGGAGGACACGGGATTTGCGAATTCTCTGTTGGACGCGATGATATCGAACTACAGAGAGCCCGCGTTTCAGAGGCGGAACACTCGAACACCCAGGCGGACGAGGAACAAGTTCGATTTCCAGAAGCAGACGTCAGGATGCGACGTTTCTAAGAACGCGCCGAAAGTGTCCAAATGGACCAGGGTCAAAGCTGCTTTCAAATGGGAAAGAGCTTACGCGAACGATGCCGTGGAGCAGATGGACACGGCTGCTGTGACAACTCCAACCACCCCTATCACGCCAACCACCAAGTATCTCAGTGTTCCGGACGTTGAAACGGGAAATTCAGGAAGCAGCAGTCCTTCGTTTTATATCGATGATGTTTCCAACACGGGGACTCCTTTCAGTCGAACCTCAACCGCGTCCCTGTCTAATGAAGCCTTTAGCGAATGTGCGAGACATCATTATGGCGTTATCCTTAATTATGTTCGTCCAATTAGACGCTTACAGCTTTGCCTGACCGTAATTTCCTTCTAGGTTCTCTCAAAAATATATCGAACCACTCAGAGCACCCGAAAATGAAAGAAGATCAAAGAGAACAGTGTACGGATAGGCGTAGTCAATCTTTCGATCTTAATGTCGTCATGCTGGATGCTGATCAGGCCAATGATGTGAGTTACGAAGACGGTGGAGCTGATCAAGGCTTCTTACTAACAGCATTATCCTTTTTGATATTTTGAATTGCATGCTATAATACTTTTTGCGAGATGGTGTTGGTCGCTTCGTCGCACTAAATAGTCTTTTGTGTAAATAATCCGATTTTGTTGTGAAACATTATCAATAGACTGCGGATCTTTATGCAAAATAAAAATGTTTTGCATTGATTGTGGAAAGAGTTAAATGCAAATTCATTATATCCTTTAATAGTTTTTCTGCATTGAAAACAACGTAACAGTAGACTTAGATTTTTCAATTTCTTCGAAAATGCATAAAAATCTGATTACTGTTTCCTATTGTTATTTAAAATTTGACATCTAAGGAATTTATGGGACTATCTTCGTACGATGAAGATTAGTTATATATTTGACTATTGTTATTGTTATATTTATTTGATGTTCAAAGAGTGCTCGAATAGTCGTTCATTTCTTGCAGACTATCAGAGTACATGTTGCGATTTAAAAATATCTTCGATAATACGCGCGCAAAACTGCCACGCCTAGTCAAGTTTGTTCGCCCGCTAAGATGCCGCTAATTTGAGTATACTAACAGGCGGTGCTGGATAATATTTGGCGAAATAAATATTTTAAATATCACTTTATACCTCATATTCCGCCCGGCTCAAATAAAGTAGTATTCCAAATAGGATGTCAAATTTTGGCAAATAAAATATTTTCATTTTAACAATCCGAAACCTAAACTAAATACTCTATTTTAGTAATATCACATAAAGTAAAGCATTTTAATCTTGCTCTAAGGTATTGGGTCACTCCAACGTAATGCGGTTTTCTAAAGATATGGTACATACATTTATATGAAATATAAGAGGTTATAAGATTTAACAAAGTTTATTAAAATTATTTATATTTATAAATATGTACATTGAATTCGAATCATTATCTTCAGTAGTAGTATTTAAATTACAAAAAATAAATTAAAATTCATAAGATATGACAAGATAAAACTCAAATGTTTTCAGTACTCTTCAAATGAAATATTATTTCCAAATACTATTTTAAAAATGTATTGTATAAAATAAAATATTCTATTTCCAAAGTTTCCCACGTACTTTAAAATAAATTGGATTATTCACTATTTATTATTTGAAATAGTATTTAAACCAGCTCTGCTAACGGGATTCTTTTAATTCTCCTTTACCTACCGGAAACCTAGTAATAATATTCTAAGTAATTGTATTATATCAGAGAATAACTTGGAAACTTTCTTTTAAAAAATGATCCCAAACGAAATTATTCGATAACGTTACCGAGGGTCACTTTTTCTTTATGTCACTGTTGTTACTCATTCCTTCATTTTTTTTAATTGAATTTTTTAGGTCACATGCCCCTTCTCAGGTTATTAATGACCGCAGTGTATTTGTTTTAAATTAGATGACAAAGTCCAATGTTATTAAGAAATTTGATCAAAAATCGCCAGTCGTGAATCGTAGATTTCTGAAACTATTAAATAATTACGGGTAGATAATTTATTAATAGTGTTCAATGTTTACAATTTAATTGTTCATTTGTTAATTGCAGACATTGTCATTATTAGTGCATCTAAATTTGTTGCAAATCAAATTGACGGAATAGTAGATAACTGGTATTATTCAATAATTGTGTATACAACCAAATATAAAACACCTGTCGTGCAAGAAGATAGCTGGAATATATAATATCTACGTGAATAACACAATCTATGCTGCCTAAGAAGTACACATTGATTATTAGTAAACATTTCAGTAAACATTGATTAATTTTTTGATAAAAACTTTAGCCATTGGACAATAGTGGGGTAAGAATATTTTCTTGTTCTCACGATTAGCTATATATTATTTAATACGTTGATTTTATTAATGAAAGATGAAGTAAATATTTTTCAAGAAACAATAATACCAAGTAATGTTGAATTTTTTAATGTAAAATTGTACTATACTTATAACAAATTGGTTTATGCCACTTTTGTACTAAAGGACTCATTTATACATATATAGCGTAAAATATAAAAACAATTTTTTCAAGTGCTTGTTGAATAAAGATGTAAATATTTATATAATTGTTGATGTTCATGAATATTTAATATCTCAATTTTAAAATATTTTAAGTGCTTTGAAATGTTAATCTTCTATCTAGTTAATAATTAAGAGGAAGTAAAAACATTAGTTGTATCGGGATTACGGTGCTGTGCATAGTTACAAACTCAATGTTCACTTTGTTACGTTCCAACGAATATTTAGTGAAGTTTTCTTTATTTTTGGTTACTTCTATTAACCTGCTAGGGATACCTACTATCTACTAACTTATTTAACGTTTTATTTGGAATATCCGGTGAAGCAGATTTTTATTCCTTATTGAGTTTTAGTAATATTTTCTATAAATGTCTTCTTTTGGAAGTAAACTTTTTACGCTAGAATTCTCTACAGGTTATCAATTTGATTCAGATCATGGCCAAGTGTCGGCCATGAATATAATTCCACTTCAAAGAACTGAAACTACTTTCTTATGATAACAGCTGAATGAATTGTTGCGTTGTCTTGTCGAAAGACTGCATTACTGTCTTCTATTTCAGTTATGAAAAGCAATAATTCGTAATTCGTGATGTAACAGCTCCAGATTTCCTCTAGCATTTAATTTACTCTTCACAAAAACCATTTTACTCTTAACATTTCATTTAAATATCGCTCAAATCATTACTGATTTACCACTCCGAGGACTTGCCGATATCATCCATTTTTTTCTTTTCTCAGTTCATGCCAATAGTAATGAAAGCTATTAGGTCCGTACATACTAAACTTTTTCTCATTACGCTATATTACATGTTTTCAGATATTTGATATTCGGATGCATTTTTTTGCGAATTTCAATCTCGTATCGATATAGCGTTTATTTAACACTTGTTTTAGTAAACATTTCTGGTCTTTTAATTCTCCGGATTGTGCAGCCCACTTTCTTATTGCACTGAAATCACATTTTAAAGTGATGCGACTCAATCACTTTTTATAAGGGAGCTTCAATTTTTGCCATCACGTGTTGGCGTTCTGGTCACTTGTTTTTGCCATAATTTTCAATAGCAAATGTTAAGAAATTCTTAACAAGACTCTGGTATCTATTAACTAAAGTAATTACTGAGATCAGTAATTCGTTTTATTTTTATGCGTTCAATTCTGCACCACATGGTTCAATGGAAACTGTAAATTCTTAATGAATTTTCAAATACATTGTTTTTAGGCTTTTAATCTAAAATAATTTGACTAAATCAGGAAGAAATCAGTATCAATAAGCTCCGAAAAGTAACCGAGTCTATAAATATTTATAAGCCTAATAATCCGGTTTTGTAATATTCAGCAGATAAAAGGTATGTACCAACAAGTAGCAACAAAAAACTGATTACTAGAAAGTGGATTTACATGTAAATGCATATATTTATAGAAGAAAGATAAGGATTTGGGACTTGATTGCAATTTATAATGTCATTTCTATATTCTAAAAAACCATTTTTTATTTCGCATTTTTGCATACAGCATATTCTTTGCATATTAAAAGCATGTGCAATAACATATCGCATACGCCATTTTATGTGGTACATTTATTTCGTCAATTCTTAGAATTAGTCTAAGAAGCGATAAACTTGTAGGACCGCGATGGACATGGTAGGGACCCTTCAAACGACTGCTTCTCCCACCAACCTCTCTTTCATTCGCTAGGCCTGCGCACTGTTCGCGACTGGCGAAGCACTTTCTTCCTCTATGGTAACGGCGGACGTTGGTGGGAGATAGTGGGCGCTATGGTGGGAACGGTTTTGTCTCAATTGACACAAAAATGCCCATCCCTGTGTTAGGATGTTACGAATATGCTTCATTCAAATGTTTCTTTATTTCTTTAAACATTAATACAATCTTAGACTGGAAACAATTCAAATTTCCTTATTGACAAAACCGATCTATTAAGCATTTATTGTAGTAGCAAAGTTTGTAGCAATAAAAGGATAAAATGTGAAAAAATGGAAACATGTGGAACATGCAAATACTTCCCCGCATAAAGATCATATTGCACAGGAAGCTAATTTACGTGAAACCGAAAGTTTTGAAAATTAAGCGACGACTTAATTAAAAATGAGTTTTTTTAATTTTCCTTGAAAAACGTCGTCAATTAACGGTTGAAGATATGGAGAAAATGCTTGCAATTTATTGTAATTCAAACTATTAGGTCGACTCATAAGTTCGCGCCTGTTACTGTTCTACTGTTTAAATTAATATTTGAAACGTACATAATGTTAACGTACGTAATGTTAACGAAAAAATGTAACCATCTTCTCGTTCGACAACCTCTTCCCACCTTTTTGCTAAAGACATTATACCGTCACTATAAAATTTCTGTCGTTCTTCATTAAAATACTTTTCAATCCGCGGCACGAACTTATGGGACGACCTAATACAGGGTGTTTCGTCTAAAACAGGACACCTAAATATCTCCTCTACCTCTGAAAATACAAGAAATGTTTCTAACGTAATCTAAATGGTTTCAGATGGAAGAATAGTTTTTTATAAATTGTAATATTTTAATCGTTTTTTCAAGGTCACTCGTGTTTTTTCACATATATACACACATTTTTTGTTGTTGTATGTTATAGCAAACATTATTGTGCATTCATCCATGTTTAATAGCACGACTAACAGAAATTCGAGCATGAACTTGAACTTGAAAATAATCACATTTATTACTGCAATAAATGTTCGACATGATGTCCTTCCGTTGTGATACATTCCGTGAGGCGAAAAACGACAGATTGTATAGCTCTTTCGAAGATTTCAGGTTTCATATCAGCACATGCAGCAATTATTCGTTCCTTCATATTTTCTATGAAGAGACAAATGGAAAGAATGAAATTTTTGTGAATGAAGAATCCGGAATATGCTTGTCTCAGTAATACCGGTTTCACGTCCAGGTTGCCTTACATTAACATGCGAGTTTTGATTAATTTTAGCGATGATATTGTTCACATTTGCTTCATGAGTCTTACGTCTCACACGAATGTTTCCGTTGACACTACCAGTCTCACAAAATGTTTTAACAATACTTGAGTATGCAGAACGTGATGGACAAGAACGTTCTGGAAATCTGACTTTGTAAATTCGTATTGCTTCTCTTAGACACTCTCGAGCTTCACCGTAAATTAAAACCATTTAAATTTTCTCCTGTTCTGAATAACGCATTATAGATCGCTTGTCGATACACTGAGAAATATAGCAGTGAGCAAACTCTTAAATACATATCTCTCTCACTCTCTATGTACACAGAGGAATGATACAATGTATTTATTTACAAGTTCAAGTTCATGGTCGAATTTCTGTTACCGTTGAAATCTGAAATGTCTCTGAAAGTAAGTTCTGCATTAATTAGCAAATTTTAGAGTTCACAGTCATTTCAAGGTCGTGCTATTAAACATGGTTGAATGCACAATAATGTTTGCTATAACATATAACAACAAAAAATGTGTGTATGTATGTAAAAAACACGAGTGATCTTGAAGAAACGATTAAAAAATTACAATTTATAAAAACCGATTCTTCCATCTGATTCGTCTTTTGAAACCATTTAGATTACGTTAGAAACATTTTTTGTATTTTCAGAGGTAGAGGAGATATTTTGGTGTCCTGTTTTAGACAAAACACCCTGTATAATGTATTTGAATAATGGCAATGGTATTGTTAAATGTATATATTTTCAAATTTTGTATCTGATATATTATTTTATTCGTATGTAGAGCTATTCCGTACGTAACAGTAAAACATTGTAGAAAATTTCACAGACTCATAGAATATGACACTATATGTATCTAGATGAGAAAGTTGGGATCGCTCCGAATATAACCAATATATTTTGCATATTTTCCGTTCATGTTTTTATATTTTTCGTGCGAAACTTGCACATGCTTTTTGCATATTTTAAGTGCATGTACATCCACTGTCTACTGATTACATACAAAAGTTCGTATTAGCTTATCACGATCATATACTGGCACGATCAATGGTTTCTTGAAAGTACTGGAAAAATAATCCAGAAAATGTTCTTGAGTTTGTGAGTATTCACACAGCACTGTATTATGGAGTGAATCAAAATTGTAGTCGATACGTTTTTAATTCAAAATCCGCTGAATTTTTCGAATGTGGCATCGGCCATTTCGTAAAATAGTGTCAGGAATTCATTGAAGACGAAGGAGATTACATTGAGACGGTTAAACTTATCTCTTTGTATGTTCTATTTCGAGAAAAATGTCATACAAAAATGTCGAAAGATTTTGGAAATAATCTAACTATTAACGATTAATACAATCAGTCTATTCTCCGTTATTTTACGTTTGAATTGTAAACGTTAGAGCGCGGCGGTAGCTATATTGTGTGTTTATGTTCCGTTACATAAATGTGGAGAAGAGTCAAAGCAGTTGCCTGGCAAACGAAAGATTCCACACTCGATTCCTCGTATCCGATAATTCCTTTTGTTTATACAGTGATGCAGGGTAGGACGAAAATTCAAAATAGATTTTGTAATCCGAATAACTTTTTCGTTGAAAGTTCAATTTTTTTAAATACTGGTACATATTATAACAAAGTTTTGAGAAATCACCGTGGCAAATTTTACGAAAAACTTTTGCAACGAAAACTAAGGCTACGTTCTCAGTTAACTTGTTTTGCAATGAATCTTTACTTTTTTATGAGTCGACCAAATGATTTCAATTTTTCTGAAAAGCTAGAGTGTTTAATAACTGACGTGCAATGAAAATTTTGGGAAAATTGCAGTCAGTCGTAATCGTGCAAAAAATAGTAAACGTTGTTTTTTACAACGTTTTTGTCTGAGCCTGCAATGAAAATTTAAAAAATATGTTTTGTAGATTCATATAAGTTATATGCATTCTGAACATTTCATTGCAATTGATTAATTGGTTTATACGTTATAAATGATTAAAAATGGTGAAAATCGCCGAACAATGGAATAGAATAGACTGAAAATTGTGAAAAACAGTAATTTTTAAATATGAAAACAAACGTTTTAAATTCTCGTTACAGATTCGTATAAAAGAGCTGTAAAATGCGACTTTTACTACTTTTTTCGCGATTCTACGAATAGTATGTTTACAAAATTTCTTTTTCACATCACGTACTAAGCTAATTGTTCTAACTTCTTAAAAAAATCTAACAATTCTTCGGTAAGTAATCATGCTTATGTGTCTGAACAACGCTGTTTTGAAAACAATGTAGATATATGTATAAGTAAGTGAGTTAACTCAAATCCTTTTGTAAATCTCATAATTCGAAATAATTTTCGTGCTATTACCTTCATTTCTATTAGGTGTATGCAAAAGTCTTTTTCAATCATCAACATTTCTATGAAGCAGTTACCACTATTATTTTCTTATGTAAACTGGCCTGCTGAAGACGAAAATCACACTTAACAAATTTTCTATGGAAGCGTTTTGTAGTTTTTTTTTACTTTTCCGAAGGTAGTTCCACATTTGTAGGTACAGTCAATCCCATTAATATTCGTACACTCTAAAAGACGATCACGTTTTTAATATTGGATCATGTGACTTGGATTTTTTTTGAGAAGTTAGAACAATTAGTATCTCTATTTTGTGTTTAATTCAAATGAATTGTTTTCATATAATTTTGGTTTTTTTGACTATTTGGCTCAAATAAAGTAACAAATAATTTTACATAAAATGTTGTACTAAATTGATCAAGAAACTGATAGCGAGTTGTATAATTGTAACTTTAACTGATATTGTGTTATATGCGTGGACATTATACAGTCACTCCCATTAATATTCGTACACTCTAAAAGACGATCACGTTTTTAATATTGGATCATGTGACTTGGATTTTTTTTGAGAAGTTAGAACAACTAATTTACTACACGTTGAAAAAAAGAAATTTTGAAAAAATTGTAATTGGTCGGAATTACAAAGAAAATACTAAAAGTTGTTATTTATAACTGTTTTATGTGTGTCCATATTGAAAATTCATCAAATACGTTTTGTAGATCTGTGTCAACTGTATACACTCTGAATATTTCACCAAAATCGGCAAACGTTGCAATGAGCTACAACTGTCTGAAGATTGTAAAAATTGCAGCTTTTCACAATTTTCGGCCTTAAACTGTAATGAATCGAAGGATTCTTACGTCATTAGATGCCTGTCGCTATTTTCCACGTAATTCAAATGGGATGAAAATTTGAAAATGTATACAATTGATACAGATCTACAAAATGGATGTTTTAAATTTTCAACATAAGCCACATAAAAAATTGTAAAATACAACTTTTAGTATTTTCTCTGCAATACCGACCAATTGCAATTGTTTTATAACTTCTTTTTCACGTCATGTAGTAAACTAATTATTCTAACATCTCAAAAGAGTCCAAGTCGTATGGTCCAATACTAAACAAGTTATCGTCTTTTTAAGAGTGTACGAATATTAATGGGAGTGACTGTATGTATATCTCATATAAGACATCAAATTAAAGGTAATTGAGACGCCAACAACTTTTTCTCACATTGTTTTCCGATCGGTTCAGTAGTTCAGGTGTAATCAGTGGAAATATGTGAAAAAGTCAAATTTTGGGCCAAAATTAAAGTAAAAAATTCACTAAATCACCTGGGAAAAATAGAAATCACAAAAATGTGCCCATTTTCTTAATTTTTACGTTGAGTCGACACTTTTACGACGGAAACAAGTTATTATTGATGAAAATTCATGGATAAATATGAAAGTTATGACACGGAAAACAATGTCAGAAAAAGTTGTTGGCGATTCAATTACCTTTAATTTGATGTCTTATTTAACATGATCGGTCGATTAGAACTCGAGATATACCTAAAAATGTGGAGCTACCTCCGGAATGGTGAGAAATATTTAAAAAATTCATATCTCAAAATTGCATGCATAGAAAAATTTTTAAGTGCGATTTTCGTCTTCAGCGGTCCAATTTACATACCAAAATGATAGTGGTAACTGCTTCACAAAATGGCTGTAAACTGGTGTAATTCTAGTGGATACAATCTTCCGCTTTTTTTTACCATTGTTTTTTTTGTTATCAACGCTTCTAAACAACCAACTTTATTATCAACTTGCAACATACCTCGCATGTCATGCATAAATTAAAGAAAATTCAAGAAAGACTTTGCGTACATCTGATAAAATATGAGTGTGGCATGAGTAAATGCGCCCAATTTCACTTCTACTTGGTTTGGAACGAATCAAATTTTGAGGTTTGGAGTTGAAATAACTTCATATGCAAAAAGTTAGTTGTTTAAAAATATAATCGTAATTGTAAATATTTATTGTCGAGTTTCACTTTATAATTCCATGAATGCTCTTAATTTATCGTAAGCTAAAAGTAAAAGATATTGTCCATAGTATACTATAAAATATACGATAATAATGTGGTTGTGCTATATGAAACATGGTTTCATATTCAGCTCGGATCATTGTATCAAACTATTAACGCCATAGCTAAGCAGCTAAATACTGCATTAATTAAAACAGAAAACCATTGCTCCAAGGTTTGATACATGCCATTTCAAATAGTATAAAATAGTCGTTCGATGACGAGTCTTTTAGTTAAGATTTCGCAACGGTAGTTAAGGAAAAATAATTTTTCTAAAATTTATACACCAAAAATATGGAGAACGCGAAAAGTTGAATAAAATATAAGTACAAAGAATACCATATTGTTAGAAAGCTTGATTTTGTTATTTCTTTTAGGTAAATTGCAAGTGGAGAATTTTCATATAAAAAATCCCAGATGGGTATTGTAAGATATAGTGACTCACACTATTGACCGCGCACACTTAGGATCAGAATAACTGTTTCATAAATGGGTCAAACAACTTCAGTCCCAAAACTAGAAGAATTAGTTGAAGAAAATTTTTGAAAAATTGCACTTGGTTGGAATCGGGAAAAAAAATAGTAAAACAATTTAAAATGGTGAAAATCATAGTTTAAGGCTGAAAATCGTAAAAACCTGTAATTTTCACCAGCGTTAGCCGTTTGTAGCTCATAAACCAATTAACTTATTTTGATGATATTTTGGGCATGTACATACATATATGACTTATACGAAACTATCAAATACGTATTTTAAATTTTCGTTACCGGCTCAAATAAAAAAGTAACTTTACTATTTTTTCGCGATTTCAACCATAGCAATTTTTTCCAAAATTTTCATTACACATCATTTAGTCAACTAATTCTTCTAGTTTTGTAGGGAAACTGAAGTCGTTTGGTCTATTTATAAAAATATTATTTTGATTTACAGTGTGTTTGATCAATGATGGGAGTCACTGTATATGTATAGTTTGAACTCCGCCTGTTTATTGAAACTCAATAAAAAGGTTATTATATGAATTCGACGTTTGACTCGCGGGGATTTACAGAAAACTTTATAATAAAATAAATAAAGTGATTTTAACAATAAAAACCATTTCACTGATTCTAAGACTTTGGGATCTATAAATAAAGTTTCAGTTTGCGTATTCTTTGGTATGTAAACACCAAATGAAGCAGATGTTGAAGACAGGAATTTCGAGCTTAAAGATTAAGATTATCTTTTCTTCCAAGTAGTATAGACATAGAGTACAATGTGCAATAATTAGCGAAGATACTAACAATATTTGAAACTTTTGTAAGGAATAACTAAAATAATAAGTATAAAACTACCTTTACATAAGGACCAGCATGAACTGTTTGAAGAAACTAACATTTCATTACACTTTAGTATACTTTTAAGCAATTTGTTAGTAAATCATTTTTTTGAAATTATATACATATAGTGTACGGGGTAAACGATGTAATTCGATCATCTGTAATATCTCACTGGTTTTTCTTTTAAATAGGAAGAAATGTTAAAGGAAATTATTATTTGAATCGAAGAGGCAAATATTATGATAAACAACACATTTTTTACGCAATAGCTGGGGTCAAGAACAATCCAAAGATCTATGTAGTATTATCACCTTTACAGGACCTTAAATAATATTTAAAATATAAAGATGACATTGAAATCTCGAAATACACTATCTTGAACAAATTTCTTGCTTACTACATCAGTCTCTTTCAATCAAATAACGTTCTCATTTTGCATTGTTTTAATGATTAGAAAAAAACGAGATTTTTAAGGTGATCAAAGTTTGTCGTCCGCCCTCCTGTATACAGGGTGTTTAGTGAAATGGCGTACCGGATTTACATATGTGATCAAGCATTTTCGATAATCTAATAAAAAAATGTTCCTAAGATAAGGGCACAATGTATGTTTAATGTAATAATACTTTAGCCGATGTCGAGACGAATTGAACAGTCTAGAATATTGTGACCTTTGAAGAAATTGAGTTTAGAAATGTAGAGTATGTACGTAAGGATATCAATTTGGACAATATTTGTTGAAAACATTATTTTCTTACATTATTGGAAAGGTTTGAAAAATCTTGTGTACTACAGTAATGTGTTGATATACACATATGAGAGAGATTTGCACGATATTTGTGAAAAATTTATTCTCATTACCGATGAGTTTGATTACTCAGAAGCTCAACCACCGTGAATATACTGATATATCGGTTAAAAAATACGAATTATACAGTGTTCCACGTAGAACTTTTGACGATTTTCCCAGTACTTGCGATAATCTGACAAAAAAATATTATCAACAAAAGTTCGAAAAAAATTTTTTTTCGATAATTGTCAATGTCAACTTCATTTTTTCAAATGGCACTTTATATTTTTGACTTATTAGTATTATAGTCCGCATCAACACGAATTCAACGACCTAGTATGCCATGACCTTCGGATGACTTTGAAGGCAAAGAAATGAAAATTTCAACAAAATATGACAATCTGCTTGAGTGGGTGATAATAACTTGTGTTTATTTTTATTGGCAAGTCAAGACACAAGAACTGTCTTAATAACTAAGCCATCAAATGTTGACATTCTTTTCTTTGTTGTGAATTGTCGACAGTTAGTAGATAAGTTTCTAGTAATACGACATTTACACAAGGTTCCTGAATTGAATATAATTTCGAGTACTAATAATAAACACAAGTTATTATCACCCATTCGAGTAGATTGTCATTTTTTGTTGAAATTTTCATTTCATTGTCTTCAAGGTCATCCGAAAGTCATGGTATACTAGGTCGTTGAATTCATCTTGATACGGGCTATAATACTATTAAGTCAAAAATATAAAGTGCTATTTGAAAAAATGAATGAAGGTGACCTTGACAATTACAGAAAAAGTATTTTTCGAACTCTTTTTTATTGCACTGTAGAGCCAATCGAAAACTGATCAACTTTTGTTTAAAATATTTTTTTGTCAGATTATCGTAAGTACTTGAAAAATCGTGAAAAGAGTTACATGGGACACCCTGTATACATATTCAATGACAACGTTTCTATGTTTCTAATTATTTTCTTTGTGAAATTTTTACAAACATATTTTTGATATTTTTCTGATTAAAATGAGACCAAACATGATGTAATTCGGAACTTGTTTGCATTTTCAATTAACGATTCAGTGGTATCTCGATTGCTTGAACTGTGTTTCAGATGTAAACCGTTCAATCTAAAGCGATTTATACAGGGTGTCCCGTAACTGGTGGTACAACCGAGCACGGGGTGATTCTACATGAAAAACTGAATCGAAAATATAGAATAAAATTTTTTGATACAAGGCTTTGTTTTCGAGAAAAACGAGTTTGAAAATTTGTCTAGTGCGCGTGCACTCGGCTTACTTGCGGCTCAACGGATTTATTCTGAGTTACCTCAACCTTTTTTCGCAAAGGTTTTCGAGGTTTCTATACATCGAATAAATCGAAGGTCGAGGTTACAATGTTAGAATTACCTTTGAGGAATTCGTTTAATTCATAAATTGCTGGAAGTGTTGTCCACGTTGTTGTAGACATAATTGTGCTCTTCGTATTAAATTCCTTCGAACCTCTTGTAATGTGTAATTATTATGTTGCTTTAAGTGTTCAAATGCTATCACAATTTTTTGTTGTAATTGTTCGATGCTCGTTATGTCATCACGATAAACAATCGATTTCATCCGACCCCACAAATGAAAATCTAACGGTGACAAATCCGGAGATCGTGGCGGCCAAGGTACTCTGCCACCGCGACCGATCCAGCACTGATAATTTTCACTTAAAAAACGTCTTACTTCGCAATTGTAGAGCGGTGGTGCTCCATCCTGTTGAAAAATTAGCGTTCTTCGAATCCCAAGAGGCACATTTTCCAATAATTCCGGCAACACGTTTCGAAGAAAATGCAAATATGCTTCCGACGTCACATATAATTTGGTCACCTACTATGCCAGCCCAGACGTTCACATTCCACTTTACTTGGAAATTTGTTTGCAAAATGGTATACGAGTTTTGATCTGACCACCTGTGCGAGTTATGGACATTAAACATGCCGTCTCGCGTAAACTTCGCTTCATCCGTCCATAAAATTTTTAGTAAAAAATGGACGTCGTTACGGTGTTGTTCACACAACCAGTGACAAAATGCCATTCGGGGGACATAATCGCGTTCTGTAAGCCCTTGTACTCTACGAACGTGGTAAGGATATAGCCCATTTTGATGTAGTATTCGACTAATGGTAGATCGGCTGATATCGTATTGCGAGGCAAGGTTCCTTATGCTGGTGCTTGGATCGTCGTTTATGTCTTCCAAAATCCTCTCTTCCACCCTCCTGTCATTTCTTAGGGCACGTCCTCCATTTTCAAAAGACCCGTATTCTGCGAGGGTCCGTTCGACTCTTTGAATGACCCTTCGATCAGGATGTTGACGATTAAGGTACCGATCTCTGTAATAAGTAGTCGCTGCTAAAGTACTACCATTACACGCACCCAACGCAATAATCATATCGGTATACTCTCGATTGCTATAAGTTGCCATTTCGACGGTATAATGAGAACTGGAGGCGTAATTTCATAAGGATGGGAAAGGAATAGGAGCGATAGAAGTGATATCATTATACTGACAATGTTTGTAAACATATCTACAAGTACGAAGGAAATTTCCGAGATATCAAGACGTGAGGCAGTGAAATCCGTTCAGCCGCAAGTAAGCCGAGTGCACGCGCACTAGACAAATTTTCAAACTCATTTTTCTCGAAAACAAAGCCTTGTATCAACAAATTTTATTCTATATTTTCGACTCAGTTTTTCATGTAGAATCATCCCCTGCTCGGTTGTACCACCAGTTACGGGACACCCTGTATACAACAAGATTTGTTCTACGAATCAGTAAAGATTTAATGTAGCATTGTAGTCAGATACCTGTTCTATTTTTCAAAGATTCATGTTCCAGTGATTAATACGGATAATCGCGGTTCTACAGTATCGTGAATTTAACAAGTGAATATGATCCAAATTGTGTCGCGTTTGGTGTCAGTTCAATCAAACAAACGTCATAGGTAAAAGTTTCAAACAAAAATAATTAAAAACAAAGAAGTTTTGTTACTGGGTTAATATTGTCTCACTGATACGCTGGTGTCACGCTTATACAGCAGTTCAGTCCAATTAAAAAAGGAGATCGAGAACTCTGGTAAGGGATTCTCGAGACTACGTCTTGAGACCAAAATGATCTCGTAACACTATGTTTAATACTAGAATGGTCAAGAGAAGCAAGCAATTCGAGTCACAGAAGAAAAGAACGGAACCGTATATCCATCGAAAGAAATTGATGAGAAGGGTACAAGATCGGCATCGAAGAGGCCACCTCCATCACTGACGATCACAATTCCTCCGCTCAATGATGACATCAGGTGTGTGCCCTCTCCAGAATCTAATACGTCGCTTTCCTCCAGTGCGCACACTCCTAGCGGAAATTCTCCTCTACTTCGAAATATACATCGAGAACAATCGTCCACTAAACATTTTAAACGACAGGTTAGCATGTTTTCCCCTTTTATACTTATCGTTAGCGGATTAACACGATAATACAATTGACACACATTGATTTACTGAGAACCATACAGAGGCTCAAAGTAAAAGTCGGATACAGTATTTTATCGATAATTGTCCCAACCACGGGACAATTACGGGCAGGTATACTATTCTTTGACTTTTGCCGAACGTAGATAAAGACAATGAAGCTCGAGAGGCCTCGATGGCCGAGAAGTGTAACATAATGCGAGTCCGGTATATCATTCTGAGACCACGACTAAGCCAATGACAAAAGTTCGTTTTTTTCATAATTTTTTTATGGGGTTTTCACAAACATATTTGTGGCAATTTGGTATTGAGAATGATACCAAATATGATACAATTCCGATGATATTTACTTATGTAATGAAAGATGAAAGTTTTGGACGCAAAGAAAGACAGCATACGGAAAAGTAAGAGACGCGGATAGTCGCGGCCGCCACAAATATGTTTGTGAAAATCCCATAAAAAAATAATAAAAAATAAAGAAGTTTTGTCATTGGCTTAGTCGTGGTCTCACCGATATACTCGTTCCGTATTAAGTTACACTTCTCGGCGACGGAAGCCTCTTGAGCTTCACGGCCCGTCTCAGGGTATACCCCGCAGTAGTAGCGATAGTTCTAGGACAATTATAGGCCAGATACTTGGGACATTTATCGATAGAATACAGTACTTGTATTTTTATATGTGACGAAGCGATTTATAATGCAAAGAAAAGATTTAAATCAAAGATAAAGTTGTAAAAAGATAAAGTTCTAAAAACAATGAAAAGAAACGTCAAACTAAAACTCGGATAGTAAACAGTTTTTAGATAAATACACGTGTTTTGACTTATTTTTATAAAATACTTCATATTTCGTTGGTAATCCTTTATTTGCAATGACAGCATTTAGTCTGTTCGGCATTGAGCGGACTAATATACTTCGCAATGATAGAGGTCAGTTCTTAACCATTTTTCTTTCAATGAATTACCTAAATCTTTTGCATTAGATATAATATGATTTTTCAATTCTTCTTTCAAGTATGCTAATAAATGTTTCATAAGTAGACTGCTGATTTGTATACTAAATGAAAATTGTTGATATTAATTGCTAGATACAGGAGCTACATACATGTCTATTGTTTATTTCCCATTTCAATCATCTTACTAAGTTAGACATAAAAGAATAGTATTTTTAAATTCTCTAAATGTTTTTACTGTTTTGCATTGGATCTATTAATTTCTGTAATGAATGCATAAAATCCGCAGGCCATTAATAACATTCAAATCTGGAAACTGATGACGTGTATCGATTACATAAAAGTTAAAGCAATCAGCTACAGTGGATGTAGAAAGTATTCGTAGACTCTTTAAAAACGAATAACTGTTTAAAAATTGGACCAAACAGCTTGAGCTTTTTTGAGAGGTTAGATGGATTAATTTATTAGTTAATGCTTAAATAATTTTTTTTAAATTCGTATTGATCACAATTGCAAAGAAAAAAGGAAAGGTCACGATTTTTGAGTTTTTTTATCTGTACCTGTAATGAAAATTTATAAGACGCCCTTTGTAGACTTAACGTAGTTATAAAAATTGTAAGAAACTGCGATTTAATTAAATCAATTTCTGTTCTTTCTCTTGTTCATGACTCAACCACGGTGCGACACTGGCTCTACGCTCCGTAGGACTTGTCGCCGAGCTGAGATTCGTCCGTGTTTTTCGTTAATAACTCGAAAACAAAGCCTTTTGGCGCGAATTGGCAAAGGAAATAGGTGCTTAGAACCACGTCAGGAATCACCCCTTTCAGTTATGTTCAAACTTCTCGGGACACCCTGTATAATTCTCACGATTTCTGAATTCGCTTTTTTACCGACGGGTCTTTCTGCTTTTTCAGTAAACTTTGGAGTACTTAATTTTAAGTTTTTCTTAACTTCTGTTACAAAATATCTTCTGTTTGCTTGGTTTTGATTTATTTACAAGAATATTTCGTGGTTTATTTCGGTTGATGATATCATAGACTGTAAACGTTTTACTCTTTCTTCAATTTCTCATACTGACAATGCATTTTTAAAATTATTTGTGACAAGCTCTCGAATTTCCAACACCGTTTGCCCAGATTGTCTTCCCATTTTTTTAAATATCAAAATTGCATTTCATAAAAACAAATACTAACGTTTGGTATTATACACATATTTGATATATAGCAACATACATTTTGGATTTCCTGCATTTTGTGGAGGAAAACTAACAGTGTTGCTAACTGTCCGAGTTTTACTTTGAAGTTAGTTTCCATTATTTTGAGAACATTAATTTTTTAAAAGTTATATATAAAAAAATTTTATTGAATATAGTGGACCCAAAACGTGATTGAACATAAAATTTCGGACTCTCGATATTTAACTTGTTGTAATTTTGTAATAATAAATCGCACAGCAATAAACTTGGACTCATTTTAAAGCTTAAAGATTGCACTTTCGCACGCCATTATTCATTTCTCTCTAAGATATTTTGACAGGATGTAGCAGATGAGAAACTGAAGACCCAATTTTCATCAAAAATGTTATAAATTTACGTCTGTAAAAACATTAAAAAAATTTTCAGGAATAAAGAGAATTCACATATTTGAAGACTGAAGCCTTGCCTTTATAATGACATCTTAAAAATTGATGTACAATTTTTTTTCACTGCTTTCTAAAACAAAAATGAGGAGCGAAGTTCGGTGGTCCTGAACCTCGTGGTGTGTATCGTACATATGCATCATGTCCCTGTAAACTTGGTTGTATACCTTCCTTTTAAACTTTAATAAAAGATTAAGGGTGCGGACTCCAGGCGGCCACTAGGGGAAGCTCGAATGTGAATGTGTGGCACACACACACTCCGCTAGATTAGACTATACGTATACAAGCAGAGAGGAAACTCGTACGAGATTTCAAGCTATTGCAAGGTTCCGCGGGGCCCGTTTTCACTGCGAAAAAACGCAAAAGTGGGAGTTTTGAGTATACACGTCCACTAAATGAGAGATAAATCTAGTGCGCTTGACTATAGAGACAGCCTACTTTTGCGATATTGAGGCGTACTTTGGGATATTCGGCAGCATGTTGCCCATCAGAAATCGTTGTAGGCCGCCTGACGTCACGACATGTTCAATCTTTAAGTATTTGGAGATTTAGAGTTCTTATAGATACACCTGGATGCACGCCCGCTAGCGAGGCACATACAATGTTGATGAAATGTCTATTATGTTATTTATTTACGTATTTTAGGCGTAAAAAGTAGACTTCGAGAAAGACATAGTTCCGGCATTTGTCGCTACGAGCGCTAATATCTGTATTAGAAGTCTACTTTTTACGCCTAAAATACGTAAATAAATAACATAATAGACGTTTCATCAACATTGTATGTGCCCTCGCTAGCGGACGTGCATCCAGGTGTCTCTATAAGAACCCTAAATCTCCAGATACTTAAAGATTCAACATGTCGTGACGTCACGCGGTCTACAACGATTTCTGATGGGCAACATGCTGCCGAATATCCCAAAGTACGCCTCAATATCGCAAAAGTAGGCTGTCTCTATAGTCAAGCGCACTAGATTTATCTTTCATTTAGTAGACATGTATACTCAAAACTCCTACTTTTGCGTTTTTTCGACGTGAAAACGGGCCCCGCGGAACCTTGCAATAGCTTGGAATCTCGTACGAGTTTCCTCTGTGCTCGTATACGTATAGGCTAATCTAGCGGAGTGTGTGTGTGTGCCACACATTCTCATTCGAGCTTCCCCTAGCGGCCGCTTGGAGCGCTGCGAGCAGGAGTCTGTACCCTTAAGGAAAATCGTACCTCAAGTGTTTTTGTGTCGTAAAAGAATTGTGTACAGAAGATTCATTCGCGAAAATTTTTTTTAATGTTCTTAGAGACGTTTCAATTGGTAGCATTTTCGAGGGAAAACATGTCTTCAGATTTCCACCTGTCACGTCATGCAAGATTGTCGTAGGCAAACATGAACGACGGCTAGTAAAAGTAGACGCTGTAAGCTTTAAAATTAGTTCTGGATTAACCAATAAGCAAAGTAAGCACATGCTTATTTTCTGAATTTTCCATCATTTACATAGTAGTAATATTGTTAAATGTTTATGTGCATGCGTGTGTGAGTAGAAAGAACGAAATAATAGTGGAAAGATGAAAATTAGTAGGAAGCGAGCAAAACTAACTTTTGTTAAAGAGATTTTTTAGTCAAGTCTTTGAAGTGCTTGGGGTTTCTAAAAGTTTCAATTCGGCACTGTGTAAAAAAAGACTGGGTTTGTTTTTGTACTATTCTTTTCAACATCACAGTTTAAATGTCGACGATTTCTCCGGAATTCGAAATTTAGTGTTCAAATACTTTCTGGATCCACCGTGTACTCTTTACGTGGGACTCCTGTAGATTCTCCTAAATAGTTTGTCGAGAACCAACTTTTTAAATTGATTTTGCAAACTAAGGAATTGAGGTTGAATTTAAGTATGATACACGATAGAGTAGACCACTTTCATATGAAAACCATCAACGAACGTTTGACTTTCCCCCTAGCGCAACATCAAGCATCGAGTATCACTGATGACAGCTCGTGTCTCATGGAATTATTTTCTTTTCTCAATCAAGTACGAGAGCTACGTTATAGCTTCGCTTGATGGTTCCTACACGAAGGATGTTTGTTCTATTACGCGGCATAGATAGATTTCGATTCAGTTTCTTAGTTTTCAATTTTTCTTAGTTTCAACAAATTTAACAAAATCTAAACAAATTGACACCTAGTGGATGTGCTGCTCGTATTTAAGATTGTCTAAACGCGTTTAAATGTTTACACTATAATAAACTTGTATATCATATTAGAAGAGTCTATAGCAGTCATGGACAGAAGTTGCTCGATCGGAGGCAATTTTCAAGCGTTACCCCCACTTCACCCGCCCGCGTGTTTCGCTCACAGTGACGGTCCCAGTTCATACGGTACGGGCCCCGAGGGGGGGGGGGGGTAACGCTTGAAATCGCCTCCGATCGAGTAATTTCTGTCCATGCCTGGTGTATAGAGTCAGTTTCTACAAGATAGATTTATGCAGCCTCTACAGTTAAAACACAAAGAAAGACGATGTCAAAAGTTCGATTTTCTTTAACAAATTTAATTGTAAATTTTTTAAAAAATCTGGATAATGGAGAAAAACGAGTTTTGAATGCGTATTCAATGCATAAAAATCTATAGTGATGACCTATTGGTTATGATTACATGGCGGATTTTTATGAAAAAAAGTTATCTGCATTAATTGCAAAATACAGGTGCTACATAGACATTTCGTTTGTTACTAATTTTAATCGGTTGAAAATAGTGCAACGGTGTGTTTGAACCCTGTAAATGGTTTCCCTGTTTTCTATTTGATGTATTCATTTTTGTCATAATTGCATAAAATCCGAAGTCTAGTCATGAGACTTTATATAAGGCAGCTTTGAATTTTTCAGATGTGTTAATAGCATAAGTTTGGTTAATTAAATTTAAGAACCAAATTCATTTCCTACATTCATATTCGGCAAAAGTAACATAGCTGAACAAGGATAACATCCAACTTAAACCTTTAAAAATAAGATCCAACAAGTGAATGAATATGTAAATCTTGTAGACTTTGTTGTACTAAAGACGAATTTGACAGTCATCTTCTTTCATCAAACTCAATTCTTATGAAATCTTTTGTGTTATAATCAGAAATGCAGTGCTTCATATTTGTAACACCTTAAAAGCATTGAAACATGTTCAAATAATGTTTCAAGCAAATAGGTGGGGCTGTTAGCAGTGCCCCACTTACTTCAAATATACTAATTAAACTTGTTTGTACGTATATAATGTTTCAAAAAATTTTGCACATAGCCTCATTTTGCATTAAAATGATGTTTCCCAAATGGATTTTTGCCGACACGCAAAAAAAAATCGTTATCATTATCTACCTTAAAATCTTCTACCACAGACGAGATATAAGAATAGACTGGACATGCAATGCATTCCGGTGGCCGTCGGTTTTGGGGTCCTAGGACCCCAGAGTGACTCCATTACCATTCAGTGTCAACACCCAACGTTAACGATAAAACACACTTTCTGAGCATTATTAACACGAAGAAAAAATATTATACTCCATTCGCATTGCGTGTACTTAATATGATTCGGCGGGAGCAAACATACGTAATGCTTCGGTTTAAATGTTGAATATGACATTTATAAAGCCTTCTTTTAATTATCGAAAAATTGCTTATTCTATATGCATCGTTAACGGAAGTTTAGTAATGTTACTTTTTACGCCTTCCTAATGTTTTCGTTTTTATAGTTTGTTATTACATTTCCTCATAATATGCATATTTTATAGCTTTTTATTACATTTTGATCTAATAGTGCATACATAGCTATATAATTACATCAAAATGTAATAAACAAATATAAATAATACGCACAGATCTACTGTAATTTAATAAATTTTTACCCACTGGTTATTTACAATAACTTTATTTATTGTGAGAAATTAATTAACTTGTAATAAGCTAAATGATAAGCAAGTATGCTAATACTTAGCTTTCAAAATGAATAATCAACTTTGATATCATGTAACCGATTCTATTTATATTGTTTCTACGATACAGTTTTAGTTACATTATAATATTTATTGTTATAACTGATTTCACTGCTCAGCTGCATATAATCGAATTAATACTTGATTTCAGAGCTAATAATATAAAAGTTATACCTAAAGACCACCACAGTGGGATTCTACAACTTTGGGCCGTTGGATATTTGTGAAAACGTATATGCATAATTGTTTGTAACATTGATAATTAATATTAATTTTTTTTACATTAACGCATTCTACGCATTGAGAACAGAAAAAGTTTGAGAAAAATTATATTCTGCAAACGAACCGTTTAGTCAGGAAAAATTGTTAAGGATTTCATAACGTTTTGATTGTGCAGAGTTACACAGAGAGGCATGGGCCTAACACACTCTGCCGCTTGGGTAGGAAGTAGGACCTACCTGAACGGTGAAGCGTGGCTCAATGGTGTGCCTGCGTACTCCCACATGAACACAATACGACGTTTAAAGGGACAGAAAATCTAACAATGTGCATTTTGACCTGAAAACAGTATGTAATCTTTTATAATTTTTCCTAACCAAACGGTTCATTTGCGGCGTATGGTTCCTCTCAAACATTTTCTGTTCTCAAAGCGTAGAATGCATTCATGTGTAACATGAACATGAACAATAATTTACAATGTAACGCAAAGTTGTGTTCTTGTGTATTTTGGTACACAGGTTCTTGGCATAAATGTTGTCCGTCGTCGCGAAATCGAAAGGGTACGCTCGAGGGGTACCTGCTTGGGATTGTGCGAGGCTACTTTAGCATGGTGGCGCATAGGGATTTCCAAATTACGGAGAAATCCGCTATTTTCTATTGAAATTGTGGTTTCTATAGACAGTGACACCATTGAACTACATCTGGCGACATATCTACATTTGATGGAGTATAGAAGTTATGTTGTTTTATAATTCTATAAACGTTGTTTATTCTGGCATTGCAAAGCCCTTTGTTCACTCATTTACGTGTCCAGTTCTGTTAACATTAATAAATATATGTATTGTTTGTATTATATATATATATATATATATATGTGTCGGAGAAGGAGGTGACACTGCCGTTAGATCTTTATCCATGGCTTTATTTCCGGACATAGTCATCGGGGCTGGGAACTCGGGCAATCCGTCAAACACTTGTAGGCCGAAATAACGAAATACTTTATTGGTGGTATACAAATGAACTAGCTTCTTCGGAGGCTTGTTGACGACTGCCTCGCTTCTCGATCTGTCGGTGGTTAATCCGTCCGCTGACTTTCCCCTCGGTTAATCCAGGTAGAGGGTGAGGACCGTCCCACGATGGTCCAAGGATTCTCGGGCAGAAGGAAAACAAAACAAAACATCCCATGTTGGAGAATCCTTCGACGATCTCCGACATATATATATATATATATATTTTTTTTTTCAAACAATTCATATATATATATATATATATATATATATATGAATTGTTTGAAAATAAATTTGAGATTAAATTAAAGTGAAGCATAAAATTTTGAATATTGCAATATAAAAATTTACAATAGGTAGAAATGGAAACATTACAAATATTTTACAATGTTAAATGAAAAAAAAATTAAGTTCAATATAAGCTAGTGTAAGGTTGTTAACGTAAGGAGAACTCTTTCCAATACGCTCTCTTTACGGCGAACGGGCAGAAGAGAGCCTCTTCGCAATCGCGCTTTCCGATGATTTTCGGATGTATTGAAAACTCGTACTCTGACAACGTTGCGTACTTTAGACTTGACAACGCTGTAGAAGTTTGATGAGTCGAACCAGTGTCGCACTGGATCTCGTTCCCGAATTCACCGTTCTCAAAGCATAGAGGACGCTAATATCACTGGCATTTTAAGGTGACGGTACTACAGATTCCTGCGGCCACCAAGTCCCATAAGATGTCCAGTCTATTCTGGTCTATTCCTATATCTCGTCTGTGACATAATGATAATGATTTGTTTTGCGAGTCGGCAAAAATTCTTTTGGGAAACATGTTTCTAATGCAAAATGAGGTTATTTGCAAAATTTGAGGTCAATCTGATTCGACCGGTTTTTGGAAGTATAGCCCAAAACATGTATAGTACTGTATTTCGGAGAGTCTGTAGGATTGTATTATAAGAAAAACATTTATATAAGTTTTTCAGTTAAAAAGTAGATTTTTTAAAGATTGTGAATGGTGGGAAAACAGGTTTCAAAATCTACAAGAATCAGAAAAGAAAGAAAGGAGGACAACAGTGTTATTGCATAACTACGTCTTTCCAATGAATAACGTTAGCACTGAAAAAATAATATTTCCTTAATATTTGTTGGTTTAATTAACGTGTTTCGTTTGTCCGTGTAGCAGTCGTCCATTGAAGAGTCCATAGCATCAAGAATACGGGGTCAAGATTCCAAATGGAGTAAGGTCAGACGTGCGTTTCTGACAAATTCTCCTCTTAGCATTCCACCAAGTCCTGTTAAAGTCGTTTCCAGACAAATGTTCCTACAAAACGGTAAACGATAAAAATTTGTACTAATCATTCGTGTTTGAACCATTGTTTATTTGCGCTTTTTTGTGATGGCATAAATACAGTCGTCTAAGTATTTCGCAAACATTGCATTTTCTTTGGTGTATGTTTTGATAGCTTCAGCTGATATTATTTTATAATATTTCATAATCTCTTGTTTGTAAGTGGCGATTTCTTTTAAGCTGTCCTCCGCACTTTTCGATCCTTCTTCCAATATTTTCATTGCACAATCACTGTTTTCTTCAATGCATTTCTTTAACTCCTTCACATTTGCGCACGTGCGACAAGAATTTATGAGACATTCTGCTCGATCAACGCAAGACAGTGTATCTCGTTCGATACGCTCCGCCATTTTCATCGCATTTTGTATTCTTGCCATCAGATCGCATTGTAGCGTTTGAATATCTTGCCGAGTTTGATAATTGAACGTTAACGCGCATCTTCGTTTCAGTGAACCAAACGAAACATCCAAACCCATTAACTGTGACAGTTTAGCCTTATTGCCCGAAGATAATTTTTGTATTTCAGTTTCTTCATTCTCTTTTGCTGCTTGCGCATAACTATTTAGCTCGTTTATCATAGAATTCGATTTTTCTTGGACATCTTTTAAGAAAGAATTTCCGCGATTCGTTATCTCCTCACATGCCTTTCGGTAGTCTTCGTAAATCGTTTGTTCTTTACACTGAAATTAATAAAAAAAGCCATTAGAGATAATTAGTTTAAAAATATTTACTACAGAACAAATGGAAGTTAGCTTGTACACTCCGGGGTTCAACTGCGCTTTGGAGAACTCTTCTTTTTCAAGTTTTTTTATACAATCTTATAGATTTCGACGAGAAAACACCGAAAATGAAAATCTTATTGTGCGGAATTCATTGGTTAAAAAGTTATACGCGTATAAAGTTGAACACTTTTAAGCCTCTTTGACAGGTTAAAGCGCCGCCATATTGATATATTTGCTAGGTGATACACATAAAATGGGCTAAATACTTCCGAACAGATCCGTTAGATGGCAGCACAAACACGTACGTCAGGCATGTCCAGAAGTAGCTCACTTGGAGGCAAATTCGAGGGAGACGTCTACTTCTCCCGCCCGCGCGTCTCGTTCCCCGTGGCGGCCTTAATCCTCCGAGCTCCTCAGACCCGTGCCTACCGCTTGCAGTATGTGCTGCGTGTGGCGCGTTGGGGCGACTCTCAGACCCACGGTAGGCACGGGTCTGAGGAGCTCGGAGGACTATGGCCGCCACGGGGAGCGAGACGCGCACGCGGGAAAAGTAGGCGTCTCCCTCGAATTTGCCTCCAAGTGAGCTACTTCTGGACATGCCTGACGTACGTGTTTGTGCTGCCATCTAACGAATCTGTTCGGAAGTATTTAGCCCATTTTATGTGTATCACTTAGCAAATATATCAATATGGCGGCGCTTTAACCTGTCAAAAAGGCTTAAAACTACTCATCTTTACACGCGTATAACTTATAAACCAGTGAATTCCTAACAATCATACACACATTTTCGGAATGTCTTCGTCGATATCTACAGGATCACATAAAAAAAAGTTCAAAAAAGTTAAGAACACGAAGTTCTCCAAAACGCAGTCGAACCCACTCCGGGACAAAAGATTGCACATCTTACAGTTTTTAAAGTTTTGTAGTGAAACCTGGTAAAAATACATTGTCCATGTTATTATTAGTTTTTGACATGCCTGTATGTATAACGTGCTCAATGTTGTAGCAATGTCAATTGTGTAGCACGTAAACGGGACAAAATGATAGCAGAAGCATAAAATCTATGCTTCCAAATTGCCAGTGAGCTATTGAATCGCAAGTATCGAATATGAAACATAGTTAACAAAATGTGTAATAACATTTCGTGATTTACATTTGTTAAAAAATGCAATAGGTTAATAAAATTGGGCCATGGGAATTAAATAAGTAAGAAGTAAATAATATATGCCATGACACCATGTTGTAATGGATATATTGAAAGATCCAGAAAATGATGGAAAAAAGGTTCTGGACATTCGCAGATTTTATCTACTTGCGAAAAACGGGTAACGATAAGCATGACATCAAAGGAGGTGACTGCGAGACTATTGCACACAGTGTTGGATATAGAAATATAGACAATAATACGAAGAACATCAGGCGCGTTCTAAGAAAGGGTGACCACTTACAATTAGTAAGGAGAAAAAAGCAGAAGAATTCCTAGTTAGTAGAACAGTATACAACCCGTGGCAAAAAGAATTTGAGCACATTTAAAAATCGCATAATTCTCTTAAAATTGAACCAAATGAGTTGAGATTTGTTGACATGTTAGAAGAATTTGTAAGAAGCCTTTATGTTAGCCCTTATGTTTGCACCCTAATCGTGCCGCCTGAGACACTGTGGGTAGAGAGAGGGAGAGGGGGGGGGGAGGTGTTGGGAGGGAGGCAGGGAGAGACAGAGAGAGCATTTTATGCAATTTTCACCGTGTATATCAAAGTTGGGCAATTTTGCATCATTTGAGGCAAAACCGTTCCCACCGTAGCGCTAACTGTTCCCTTCCAGCAAGCGCCGTACGGTGGGGCAACGAAGACACGAGATATCAGTGAACGCGACGAACGTGCGCGCTGTATGAAAAAGAGGTTGGTGGGGGAAGCAAGCGTTTGAGAAGCCCCAACCGTGCCCAAGCCTGGTGTATATAATTGACATAGACCTGTAAAATGGGTTGATTAAAGTTTCACTACAGGTTCAGATAAAGAAGTTACAAAAACCGACGTTTACTCTTTTCTTCGCAATTCCGACCAATAGCAATTTTTTCTAACATGTCAACAAATCTCAACTCGTTTGGGTAAAATTTTTAAATGTAGTTAAATACTTTTTGCCAGGTGTTGTAAAATAAATCGACTGTAACTTCCAGAAAAGCATTTAATGTGTATTTATGAAGAAAAATGCTGAAGAATCAAATTTGCGAACTAGAAGAGATTTAATTTACAACTTGTTAGATGAACCTGATAGTCTCAATTATTATCATGATTTGAAACAGGAGCAACAAATATTATGCCATGCCCAAATGGATGCCTATTATGTGAAAATGGACATAACATTTAATGCTGGAAAATGAATAGCACAAAGTATTTAGAAATTAAAGATGAACAAATAAACGTATATTTCATAATTGTTTCTGACGATAAATTAACTTTCCACCATGAAAACGATGTGTTTCATACTGCAAAGGTAGTGAAGGAATACTTTCTCTAAAAAAAATTCATATTTTACATTGGCCAATAAGTTCTCCCGATCTTAATATTATTAAAAATAGTGGGAGGAATCTTCTCAGGGTAGTATACAAATATAGTAGACAATTTCAAACCGTTGAATGATTTTGAACAATGTATTCAAGAGAAGTGGGAAAAACTGACTCGGAAAAGTATTCAAAAATATAAATCGTCGCCTAACAGATTCACTGCTGTCATTAAATGCGAAGAAGAGTACAAAATATTAAGTAATGGCGCGCAAATATCATTTACAAGCAAGACTTTGACAAAAATGTTATTTTTATCATATAAAATACATTTATACCTGTTATTAAAATAGTATATAGAAATAATTTGGTTTGCATCGCGACAATAGATTAAACTCATGTAAACTTTAATGTGTGCTATCTTTTTGTCCTGAAGTGTATATACACATTGAGTTTCCTAAATGCTTTTCATACTTTTGGCTCGGGTTTCTTAAATAATCGTTTGCAACACAGAACCGCTTCGGTTGGTTTTGGACATCGCCTCAGCTTTTCTTGATGTTCCTTACATTTTGGCGAGATTGTTACGTTTTTGGTATTTTGGTGCTTTTTACATAATTTTGCACTATTGTGGTAAAACTTACATGCAGAAATTCTGTGAATATTTCGAATTTTGTATGTTTTGGGAACTATAAAAGCAGGTAATTTTGAAGTGAACATACCAACATATCGCAATTCATAGATAGTAATCGATTAATTGATTTTTATTGCTGGAAAACAAATTTTTTGAAACCACACATTATAGCGTAACACGCATATACACGTATACAGGGTGTTCCACATAACGCAACTCATTATTTTTGGGCCATTGGCGACCATGAAGTAGAAAATGTTTTGAACCATATTTTAATGCTATCGACCGCTCTATAATCGAAGGTATAAAAATTTCGGAAATACTTTATTTACATAACGATACCAAGGTCACCGTGGTTAACCCATAACTGGTGTCAGTGACCGACGCAAAGTTTACTTTTTTCTTCCTAATTTCTAACAATGGTAATTTTTAATTAATTTATTTACACATTAGCTAGTAAACTAATCCTTCTGATATCTCAAAAATACCCAATTCGTTTGGTCCTATTTGAAGAAAGTTATTCGTTTTTAAAGGGTGTCCACTTAGTTTCGTCAGTAAATATGTAAATAGATATATTAGGCACCAGGTTTCTTACATTCGCAAAAAGAAGATGAAATAATTTCTTTAACTGTGCATGCTAGGTCAAGAATGTTCGACTCCTGGCAGTTGCAGTGCCAGCGCGGAAGACCTCGAACAACTAACAGCGCTGAATGCACAAACAGACACTCAACGAGATTATCGAGTTCTTCGGGAGAAACTGGGCGCTGAATTTCACCAGAAGCTGGTCGAGTGGGAACGTATGAAGAATTTATCTCCTCGTCCCCATGCGAAGGACAGTCGGGAGGCTTCGACGAATTTGCTAAGTCCTCGGGAACATTTTCTGTCCGAGGAGAGACTGTCTTTCGAGTTCAGAAAGAAGCTTCAGGATTGGAAACGCGTCAAGAAGGAACGACGAGGAAGCACTTCTTTCGACCAACAGAGATTCAATCGGCGTCGGCTAACCGATTGGCAATTATGGAAGTCTCCTTCGAAAGCCGAATGTAGAAATCGAGAATTTGTTGGTTCGCGTGCCAACTGCGGGGAAAGTGCTATCAATGTCGGCAGGTCGCATCTGTCCGAAGATTTTCTTCGGAAGTTGGATGTCTGGAAGCGAATGAATGATACAACTAACCGCGATACAGAACCTTCAGCACGATCAAAATTAAATCGTCTTGGAATCGGGTCTGGAATCGACGAGAGCGAATTTCTAACTTTAGAGAAAGCTTTGTCGCTCTTCAACCGCAATACTATTAAAGAACGAAGCGAAAATGATACACAGCAGTCGGATAAGTTTATCGACGGAAATACCAAGTAATAATACGAATCATGATTTCGTCACAACATCGATGTTAATTGTTAACATTTTGTTGTAGGTCGTACATTGATGCTGAAAGGAATATGAACTATACCGATGAAGTTCTCGTACAAACACCAGTCGGTTCTTATCGGTTCGAGGGTATATCGCGAGAATTTGCGAGAAAGTTATACGATTGGGAAAAGTATCGTGGAATATCACCGAGATCCTCCACTTTCCGTTTGCTGGGACCTGCTTTAAATCCACTTCTAAAAGAAGCGAATATCGAAGTTCCAATAACACCGATAACCAGTAAGGATACAGTTTTTATCACCGGACGGTACGCTGTCGCGAGCATAGAGGAAGTGGTGCTAATGTGGCCTCCTAATATTTGCTTAAAATGTAGATAAACTAATAAGGTTGCTTGTAAAGAAAGGCGGAAGTACGAGAAACAAAATTTCATTCAATTTAGTATGCATTGTTACGAGCCTGGGCCGAGCGGTAGCGCGCGTGGCCGGCGAGCGGTTTATGGTTTGAAGGTGTAGACTCCTACACGCAGCGCTCCTGGCGGGCACCAGGGGAAGCTCGAATGAGAATGTGTGGCACACACACTCCGCTAGATTAGCCTATACGTAGACGAGCAGAGAGGAAGCTCGTACGAGATTTCAAGCTATTTCAAGGTTCCGCGGGGCCCGTTTTCACGGCGAAAAAACGCAAAAGTAGGAGTTTTGAGTATACACGTCCACTAAATGAAAGATAAATCTAGTGCGCTTGACTATAGAGACAGCCTACTTTTGCGATATTGAGACGTACTTTGGGATATTCGGCAGCATGTTGCCCATCAGAAATCGTTGTAGGCCGCATGACGTCACGACATGTTCAATCTTTAAGTATCTGGAGATTTAGGGTTCTTATAGAGACAACTGGATGCACGCCCGTTAGCGAGGGCGCATACAATCTTGATGAAACGTCTATTATGTTATTTATTTACGTATTTTAGGCGTAAAAAGTAGACTTCTAATACAGATATCAGCGCTCGTAGCGACAAATGCCAGAACTATGTCTTTCTCGAAGTCTTCTTTTTACGCCCGAAATACGGACAATTACAAACACTTAAACTACCGGTTTGTCTAAGTTTATCACACACATTTTGAAATGTTTGACGCGAAGGCTGAGACCGATGTGGATATCGTTCAGCATACAAGTTTTTCGCCCTCACAGAATTTTGTTGGCATTCGCCATAAATAAGATCGACTTGATCTTCAAACGGATACATCGTGCCGGATTGACCCATCTATCGACACTAATCTTATCATGTTTATCTTATCCTGAAAATTTATTATAGTGTCCTTCAAGCAGTGTTTATTCTCAGTAAAGTAAACGGTAAACTTTACGCCTTCCTCTATTATTTACAATACGTATGTTTCATGTGCTACCAAAACCGTAAATATTATCGCCTTTCTCTACTTTCTATGACCTTCAATGACCTTATGTAATAGGTCGTTGAACTCGTTTTAAGATCCTCTATCATGACACGGAAGCAAAAACATAGCGATCCATTTAAAAAAAATGGAGGTGACCTTTAAATGTCCAAAGTACCTCCACCTGCAAAAAAACTATTATCGCCACCGGATGGCTCCCTCCGTACTGTGCAATTTTATTTCAGCAAATATCTCTATGAAACTTATAGTTTCGAAGATATCTGAGGTGCTAATAATTACTGCCCCACCCTGTATATAAGGAATAAACAAACAAACATCTTCTGTTTCTTTTTTTTAATTTATAACTTATATTAATTTTCATCTCCTTCTACTCGTTGGGCACTTGAGTGACGCACTCGATGCAACACAATCTGTATTACCCTAATGAAAGCAACAAATGCATTGTACCCATTTTTGGGTACCATTATCGTTCAAGTTGTTCTTATAATTATCACCAAAAAATAAGCGTGCAACCAATATGAAACATGTTTCATATTACGTGCACTCAATCCGTTTTATATTGGGTACGTACATATTTTGATACATAAATAATAATTATACTAAGAAGGAAATAAATCTAACGGTAATTCTTCTTTGAATACTCAAAAACAAGCATGTTTAATTGTACATCTTGTAAAAGTAATATTTTTTTAACTTACCTTCAGTAAAAATTTTAACTATGTAATCCTCCCAACAAAAACTTTTATACGCTTTCAAATGACGATCACTTTCGTATGCAACAACGGACTTCCAACTGAAACGCAAATGATTGTTCTTTGCATTTTACGAAACATCTTACATTGTTGTCGATTAATTTTATGGCTTGGTTGCCGAAATATTACAACAGTTATCCTACTAAAAAATCGCACGCGTATTCTTCTTTCTTGCACATTATGTGCCTATCATATATACATGAGGCATTGAATCCATATTTCTCCATGTTGATCTACCAAATAACGTCTTCCATAAAATACGCATTTATATTATTAAAATGTAAATTATTTCATTCATCGTACACATTATTTCATTCATTCGCATCATATTTAGTCCTCTCCATTACTGGGGGCGGGGGGCTAAAATGTCGAAACGCATAGTTTCAGAAACTTTAACTTCATCTTTGAAAATATCAATGATTAAGTAATTTTACTTATGAATATCGATTCTACGTACCTTTTACCGAGTATTTCCCAGCATACAACAATTTAACTTATTTAATTCGCAGGAAATAGTTCTTTTATGAGACCACTAAAAACTTTTATTCAGAAACAATACATTATCTAGAGTAAATTTGTTTCCCTTCATATAAAGCCAGTAGACACAACAAATTATACCGTTTTCCGCTAAAGGTCTTCGCTGTAATATCAAAAATTATAAGGGGGCCACGTTACCACCTCTTCCTCTATGGTTCTAGTTCTTATAAGTTATCGCAAATTGAGAAATAAATTCATGAATTACTTTCGAAAGTATTAAGTGTTTGTTGATCATAACATTTTGAAATGTACAAATAAATTTAATGACGATACTTGTAATATTTCTTGGAATTAGTTGTTTTAAAACATTTGCTTTAATGAGAGGATATTAACGATAACAATGATCACACTCGAAACATGGAAAACGCGAATCAGCGTCATCAGCGCTTGGAAAACAGGAGACGTCAATTGGCGTTTCCTGCCTACAACGCGTTAACACAGTAACCCTGGCAGAAAATATTCGATGAAAATTATGAATATGATTTATACAAATATTGTGTCAGAGGTAATGATATTTTAGAAAAATGTAAAATGATGAACTGTTTCGCCTTTTTACCAAATGTAAAAAACTTAAAGGTTAAAAGGCGTTGATTCAAAATCGGCCAAAATTACCCAAAGAGCTACCAATATGCAAAGTTTCAGGAAAATTGGTCTTGGGTAATTTTGGCCGATTTTGAATCAACGCCTTTGCGTTGGACAGTGTTATAAATTGGAAAATAACTTCACAGGAAAAATAATTTTGCGTTAATGAATTGTTTAGAAATTGGATCCGGTGAACAGGTGTTTTACATCGATCGCAGTTTTAGAAGATCAAAGTCTGTCGATGACCTAATCGGAAGAAGCAGTTTAAACGAATCTTTTATACGTCGTTCGACGAGTTTGCAATTATTAAATCACATGGCAAACACGCTAGAAAATTCCAGTCGCACCGACAGTTTGTTAATATCAAGTAAGTATTAGTGATGAAACACATCGAGTAAGTAAATACTACATTCATTATAGTAGCTGTCGTTTACTTTTCATGAACATTTTTTTCGAAATTGGTACCGTGACACCCCGGAGACTAGTTAAAATTTCA
This sequence comes from Sphecodes monilicornis, assembly GCA_913789915.3. Taxonomy (NCBI): domain Eukaryota; kingdom Metazoa; phylum Arthropoda; class Insecta; order Hymenoptera; family Halictidae; genus Sphecodes; species Sphecodes monilicornis. Next base: position 14,535,518 of record OU565298.1, read on the forward strand.
AATATTATTAACCCCTTCGCTTACAATATCGTGTGAGAGGCGTGATGCAGATTCTGAACAGAGTCTAATAAAGATATATGTTATTAATTCCCTTTAAACCGAAATATAATTCTATTTTGTTGTTGTTAATGTATAGCCATTGGAGAACATATAGACATGCAATACATACACATTTTCTCCTTTTTCTAAGAAATTATGATCTACAAAGAAATTCTAATCACTAAAACCGTAAAATAAATCGTAGGGCAAGGGGTTAATATGCAAATGCTAAAAATTCCAAATGCTCACAAAATCGGCTCTTTCTCAAGTATCTTCTAAATTATTGATTATATTAAAAAACTAATTAACAATTAGTAAGGAAAATTGCAAAAAATTCTAATTTTCAAGATATTATTTGAACAATTTAAATCAATCCCCTCTAGATCTAACAGTTTCCAAGTTATTCAATAAAATATGTTTTTGACCCTCAATTTTGAGGGATGTTTTCACCCTTCCGATATGGGCGATTGCCGGTAAAAGAACATGTGCCGAATATTTTTAATAAGAACTACCTCTCACAAACGTTTCAATAAAATTGGGTTAGGTAACTTGAATATGTTCCTTTGTAAGCCTTAAAGCTTTTTTATGGTACCCATCACATATATCAAACTATCTCAAATTACACACACGCAGAAACTATCAGTTTCGACATCTATATTAATAAACGGCAGGAGCTTAATCAACTACCTAATATATTCACAGATAATTGCCGAAGGGTGGAAGGCACAGCCGAGGACATTTTAATGGACGATTCTGAACCGGAAGCGATGATAGTCGATATCGAGGATGTTATCGAGGAGACTGCGAGTCCCCTGAAGAGGATGCAACCGCATCAGACGCCTGTGTACTCGGTTGCAGCTAGCGAGACGACTAGCATCGCCGTGCCCCTTGGAACGGTTACATCCAGCCACGAACCATCCCCGGTGCTCTTCATCGAAATAGAGGACACCCTCGATCGAAAATTGCGGAAGCCTCAAGACAGAGATCACAGGAACTGTTCTGCGAAACAGAACAATTCAGACGTCGAATATTTTGAACCGGAAAACGTTTTAAACGACACGAGGCATTGGTCGAGCCGGGAAGACGTAGATTCGGAATGTTCGTCCACTCTTGACTCAATGGATGAAAATAAGTATTGTACCGATGAGAGTTTTCACAGTATCGATCGAGACTCGCACAAAGATTTCATGAAAACGAACGAGGTCTGTTCGATCGAGCAAAATCGAAAATGTGGCATGGCGGAGGAATTAATGAAATTAGCAGACGAGGACCGCGTTGAGAAGTATATGAAACACGAGTGCGACATATTTAAAAAAGGCAACTGTACCTTTGTAGATTTTTATGTTTTCAGGAAAGAAGTTCGGGCTGGACCATCCAATGAAGGAAGTATCGTTGAAACTGTTACGACAGAACACAGATTCGACGGCAAGTTAGATACTACAGATAACAATCCATCGAGATTTTCTTTGATAGAAGAATTATAAATTTTGATTAATTTTGTTTCATACATTAGGATCGGACGAATGCGAAAATATTCGTAGATGGAATCTTGGAAAACAGTCGACATCTGCGACAAGCATAAAAGAATCGACGGTAGATATCATGCAATTTCGTATTATCCTGTTGCTGAGAATCTTTCATTATTTTCTGTTATAACTTTTTACTAACTAGATACTATTCACCAACAAGTACATAAGTAATATATATTGAAAGTAGTTCGGTACTATTGCATTTTTCATCTAAACGGTTAAATTTCGACATTTTGTTTGTTCACTTTATGTGTACGATTTTCTAACGGAAAGCAATTATTTTTCGAGATCAGATCAAAGTAGGGGAATAAGAATTGAAAAAAAAAACGAACGCTTTCTTCGGAAATAAGTTTTACTATAGCACAATCAAAATTAGCAACCTGTCGGTACAACCAGGATTTATCGAGCGAGGAGAAACACGATAGAGAGTGCGATGGTGATCAGAAGACCGAACAAGATGGAGGCAGTTGCGACGTAAAGGACGTTACCGAGGTTTTAACGCGATTGGAACGCGGCAACGATTACGAAAATGTTAAGTCGGTGGAAGATCCTTATTACTGCTCTCTTATTGATACACGGCCACTAACCAACTATGAAACGTGCAACAGGGAAAGATTATCAGGATCGTCGGCTACTTATAAATTAGGTCAGTACTTTTATAGAATTAAGGGAGTATTTTGGTTTCGAGGATGATTTTTCACCAATTTTCAGGAATTTTTCTCGGAAGAAAATAAGTTATTTTCTTTTAACTAAAACTAATCAAAATTACATGAGTTATATTTATATATTTTTATAGAATATTGAAAAACATGTGTTGACATGATTCCGTATGAATGTGGCTATGATGTGAACCAAAATAAGTAAAAAATTTTGATTATTTACAAACTGGTAGCATTTTGAACTCAAGTTACTTACTTTTTCCATATTTTCCGCATTTATCACGTTAAAAAAGTAATAAAAGGAATGACGGATTTTTTAAATTTTAGTTCATGAGATAGCAGGCTATTTGCTGGAAATCCTCTCAAACTTTCACGTCAATTGTTCAATTAGAACTTCAGGTATAGTGTCAACAGTTTCGAAAAAAACGTGATTAATGATTCAACTATGAATTATATGAAATATGAGTTACATTCTTCAAACATCTACAACTACGTTAATTTTATGGATTCAAACAAATCCCTTTGCACATATACAGGGTGTTTCGTCTAAAACAGGACACCCAACTATCTCCTCTACCTCTGAAAATACAAAAAATGTTTCTAACGTAATCTAAATGGTTTCAAAAAACGAATCAGATGGAAGAATCGTTTTTTGTAAATTGTAATTTTTTAATCATTTCTTCAAGGTCACTCGTGTATTTTTACATATATACACACATTTTTTGTTGTTGTATATTATAGCAAACATTATTGTGCATTCATCGATGTTTAATAGTACGACCTTGAAATGACCGTGAACTCTAAAATTGGTTAATTAATGCAGAACTTACTTTCAGCGACATGTCAGATTTCAAAGGTAAGAGAAATTCGACCATGAACTTGAACTTGTAAATAATCACATTTATTACTGCAATAAATGTTCGAAATGATGTCCTTCCGTTGTGATTCATTTCGTGAGGCGAAAAACGACAAATTGTACAGCTCTTACTTATGGGGGGCATTAAAGGGTACGGTTTATCAAGAGCAGCCCACGACGCCAGAAAATATGAAGGAACAAATAATTGCTGTATGTGCTGATATGAGACCTGAAATCATCGAAAGAGCTGTACAATTTGTCGTTTTCCGCCTCACGAAATGAATCACAACGGAAGGACATCATTTAGAACATTTATTGCAGTAATAAATGTGATTATTTACAAGTTCAAGTTCATGGTCGAATTTCTCTTACCGTTGAAATCTGACATATCGCTGAAAGTATGTTCTGCATTAATTAGCCAATTTTAGAGGTCACGGTCATTTCAAGGTCGTGCTATTAAACATGGATGAATCCACAATAATGTTTGCTATAATATACAACAACAAAAAATGTGTGTATATATGTAAAAAAACACGAATGACCTTGAAGAAACGATTAAAAAATTACAATTTATAAAAAACGATTCTTCCATCTGATTCGTCTTTTGAAACCATTTAGATTACGTTAGAAACATTTTTTGTATTTTTAAAGGTAGAGGAGATAGGTGTCCTGTTTTAGACGAAGCACCCTGTATTCTACAACACTTCTCCACAAAAAAATGCAACAAAATCGAATTTTTACATCTTCAACCGTTGTTGGTATGTTGTGATTAACTTGGTTTTAGAGATGTTCTCGAAGAAAGTAATCAAGTGACATATGGGGTAAAAAAACAGATACTAGGTATTGAGATGTACATCTTCGAAGTACAAGAAAAATTATTGAATGTAAAATTCGTGCAACGAATGATAACAATATCCTTGCCTGATTTTCTACATTGTATCATTCGTGGTGTATCTTATTTTCTGTGTCAATTGTTAGACATTCTGTTTGGAATTATTGCCACATGAGTTAAGTGTGCAGAAGAAACTACTCTTTAAAAGTTATTTATTTATGCCATCTCTCAAGCATCATTTTAATGTGTACCGCTTGTAATTATCGATCGATTACGTAAATGTATTAATTGCAACGGAGTTTTTCACATCATACGTATACCCTTATAGTTCTTTATTCAGAGTTCGATTCTCTCTTCAACCAAAAGATTAAAATTTACCCATTACGACGAAGAAACTGAAGGTAACTTTTATATTTCGATAAAAAAGCAGAATAGGAAAGCTAATTACTATATTGTGTGATATTCTTAAAACCATATAATTTTCTCTTCAACCACTTTTTCATATACCAAATAGTTTACAAATAATTTAGGGTGTCACACTTAGCTGAATCACCCTGTATTTAGTTTCAGTTTATTTATATTGTTTTTTAAATAAATGTAATGTTATATATAATATATAATAAATACAATGTAATGCATGTAAATACATATACAGGCAGGGACGAAATTAAGTGGACATCCTTTAAAAACTAATAACCTTTTTAAAATTGGACCAAAAGACTTGAGTATTTCTGAAATGTTAGAAAGATTAGTTTATTAGATAATAAGTAAAAAAAAGTTTTTGAAATTATTATTGCTCGGTCACAACTTTTAACTTATTTATCTGTGCCTATAATGAAAATTTTATGTATGCCTTTTGTAGATCTAAGTAAGTTATATGTAATATATGTATATGATCACAGTTTCATCGAAATCGGTAGACGTATTAAAAATCTATAGACATTGAAACATGTAAAAATCTTTGAATTTCGGGCTAACTATTGATCTAAATCGCAGTTTCTCACAGTTATTGCCATCTGTAACTATTTATAGCTCATAGGAACCTTAATCGATCTTGATGAAACTTTGTGCGTAACTTCCTTAGATCTACAAAAGGCATATTACAAATTTTCATTATAGGCATAGATAAAAATTTAAAAATCGTGACATTTTCTTTTTCCCTCCTAATTTCTAACAATGGTAATTTTTAATTAATGTATTTATACATTATCTAGTAAACTAATTCTTCTGACATCACCAAAAAACTCGTCGTACGGTTCAATTTAAAAAGAGTTATTAATTTTTAAAGGGTGTCCATTTAATTTTGCTTTCGACTGTAATTAGTAGGCATTTGTGACCAAGTATAAGAAAAATCATCATGTTTTCACAAAATTTGTTTTCAGAAAGTACCAACTGGGAGAACTCGTATCGCACGAGCCGAGGAAAGGGGGGCGAATCGAATGATTCCAGTAAGAAGTCAAATCTGTTTCATGTTCAATCAAACATATTCGAATGCGGGTCATTTGAGTCATATACCAAACGTTTGGATCACCAAAAGCAAAACGATCGTGTCGCGGGAGATACAATACTTGAGGAATCGACAGCGACACAACGAGAAGAGCATAAACTAGAAAACATTTCAACTTCAAAGCTCTCAGCAAAAAACAGCAACCATAATCGCGAGCCAAGTACGCAAACAACTTCCTCAACCTTGAACGAAGAAGTTCTGAACAAAGTGGTCGTTCGTTCGATCAGCAAAGGCTGCACAGGAAGCACGAAAGCCTTACAGCAATCGATCGAGAGTCCAACAGCGAACGATTTTGCACGCCAGCATGATCGCCGATCAAGCAATGGCGACAACACCCCGATCAATTTCGATAAACCAGCTAAGAAGCAATACTCTCCGACGCGTAATGTGTTAATGAAAACGAAACGCATGATATTCTCCCCGTTCCGTCGAGAAGAGGACTATCTCAACCGTCGAAAAAACAGCAACGACTCTGACAGCGATCAGGCGTGTTCCCTGAAGGCCAAAGGTAAATCTAGATCAGCATCTCCGAAAATAAATCAACAGGATGTGCTGACAAGAATGTCTTTCTCCCTTCCATGGCCTATTGGTTCATTCTCCAAAGATCAGGAGACGAAGGAACCGAAGAATGATACAGAAATCGTGTACAAAAATAAAAGAACATCGTCGCTGACCAGCGAGAACGACGTGTTACGAAAATCAAGGTTTCAAAACACGACGATCAAATTCGCAGAAGATGAGAAGGGAGTGACATCGGATAAACTGGGAAATCGAGCATCAGTTATATCGTTTAGCGGGAAACGGGAAGAGAGGAAAAATGAAACGCTGCCTTTAGAGTTCGACCCGAATTCCTCGGATCTTATGCACAAACTGCAGATTTTATCAAGCGTCGTAGCTAAGAGATATGGCCGGAGTACGATTTCTGAGGAATTGTCCTCAGAATCGCATTCGTTGAGAATGCGACGCGCGAAAGAGGACTTTTTATCGCGAAGAGGTGGTCCACTTTTTCATTCCGTCATGGAACCGCCATTCGATGATCACAATCTTCCCAGAACATCGATCAACTACCGTGAACATGCTTCAGAGGAACGGGACATGAGCGATTCGAATAACGCGCCGAAATCGGTATCGAGCGTATGGAAATCAAAGAGAAAGACGATTAAAACGGAAGAAGCGGGATCAGCAAACGAAGATGAGATACGTTCATCGAGTGGTTCGGACGCTTCTTTGTCTGATCGTGCAAAGTCTGCTAGTACTGGTATGATAAACGTTGATCCTGATATCTTCAACCGACTGACAGAGTCTGGTCGAGGATGTGAGTCGCTTCCGAGGACCTCTTCGAAGCTGCAGAAGCCTGGCGGCGGGCCTCTCGCGAAGATTGTTAATAAGTGTAAATTTATTCGATTGATTTGCGGTAAGGAGCAAAACAATTTGAGCACGATCACTAGACTGTGCAGGCAGAGCTTGCTGATCGATATTAAGAAAGATTTCGAAAAACACTGGGAAGCTGACGAGTGAGCAAACAAAATCACAATAGAGGAATAATTAATGATCATTATAAAAGGAAATCGATTCTTGAGACTGCACGTTATAAATGTGAACAAGAAAACAGAATTAAATCTACTTACTTATCTGTTTTTAGGTTTTTCAAAGGAACGTCGTGAAATATCTATACATTGATAATGATAGCAATAAGAAGAATTAAATAAACGTAGAACTAAGTAGCGTATTCTAATATTTTACAGATATTTATTCGCAATTTATATGAAGTAATTAAATGTTATACGTAATACATCTGTCAAGGCAAGTTTTATATTAATCCACCATTCTTGTTTTTACTATTTACTTTCGAAGAAATACTCTGGCATTCTTTAAAACCTGATCCCTTGTTATTAAACGCATCGTGGATTTTCGAGGGTCAATAAAACGGAATGATATTGTAAATACAAATTTAATTACAGTAGAACCTCGGTTATCCGAACTAAACAAGGATACCTGAGAGTATGTACATGGATCTGAAGGGCATTTCTAACTACATAAACGTGATGTGCCCTACCCTTCCCCATTAAGGGGGGCGGGGGCACATTTATAATTTTAAATGGAACCCCCTATGAAACGTTACATATTTAGATTCTACAGGAGAAAACAAGTAAATTTTGTCTGTAACATTTTTTTGTCAGATATTTCCATGATGAGAAACATAATTAAATTGCTAGCTTTAACCTGTAATTTAATTTGTAAAAATAAACAGTGTTGCATATGGATCATCTTATTGCTAGATTGGAAGCCTGGAAGACTTCAGACATCATCGCTCGGATAATCGAAGTTCTACTGTATCACCTTATTCAAAATGTAGTATACTCTAAGGGAGGAGCTCGGTTTATTAAATTCAAAAATTGATTTATTTGGTTTTAATCAATGGTTGTGTAATTGTGTAGATACAGCTCAAAAAATAGTACCGTATAGATAACACAAAAAGATACTATCCGTGGCAAAAATTATTCGGTCAAACAGCTCAAAAGTTTATCATTGTAATTATTCATATTTTCAATGCGGAAAATATTTCCATTAACGACAAAGGCAAAAGCAATAAAAAGCTCGTTATATTATAGAGTTTCAAAAAGTATTTAAACACTACATTTCCCATTCTCGAAAAATTGTCGATATTTAAAATGTGATAATTTCGTAAAAATAAATAGTATAACTATAAGCCTGGATTCATTTTACAGTTCGAAGCCTGATTTGACTACTTTCGCAAAGCATTGTTCATTTTTCTCCAAAATATTTTTGTATGATGTAGCAGGTGGGAAATTAGAGACCCATTTTTCCTAAAAAATGTTGCGTATTCAAACGTCTCTAAAAACTTAAAAAAATTTCTCTCGTAAATGAAACTGTCATAGATTTGAAGATTGAAGCCTCCTCTTTGCAACGACTCCTTAAAAATTGAAAACAAGTAACAAGTATCTGTAAAGTTGGTGGTACCCTCTCGTTTAAAGCTCGATAAAACGACTAAATAAAATCGTACATCAACTTTTAAAGTGTCATTGTAAAGAGAAAGTTTCAATCTTCAAATCTATGGTAGTTTCAATTATGACAAAAATTTTTCAAAGTTTTCACAGACGTTTGAATTATAGCATTTTCAAGAACAAATGCGTCTTCAGTTTCTCATCCGCTACGTCATGAAACAAAATTTTAGAAAAACGAATGATGACTTATGAAACTAGGGGCTTCCAGCTTTAAAATAAGTCCAAACGTGTTGTACGATTACTTTTTACGAAATTATATTTTAGATATAGACGATTTTTGAAGAACCGGGATCCTTGGATCCATAGTATAAAGAAAATATTAATATAAATATGAATGTTTCTTTTTTTCGTAATGTACAGAATGAGCAAATTAGACAGTGATTTAAGAAAGGGTTTAATGATCCCCACGCATTTAGAACATTTTTTTGGCAATATCTATCGTTATCACCATCGTCAAAAATATTAAAAAAGTGTTGTAATGCTTTGTCATGCAACTTAAATCTCTTTATAATTTTCACATAGAGGTAGACAGTGTATTATTTTATGGTTGATAGAAAGGCGTAATATTTATCTAATATATATACAGTACTATGTATGTATGTATGTAACTTTTATTGTTCCCCTTAGGATTACAATCTTTTCCCATTTCCCCCTTACAGCGCTCTTACATTGAAACTATCTATCATTGAAACTTAGCACTATACTTACATACTATCTTACAACCTACCTTAATTCTAACTTAAACTACATAGAGAGAGAGAACGAAAATAATTACAAAAGCATCTTACTAACTATTTTTTACATTATTTACATACACTTTTACATTTAATTATATTTTTCCCCCCTCCCCTTCCCTCGGACCCCCTCTTCCGGTCGCTTATATCCCTTCCCGACTCTTTTCTTATAACCCCTCTCTCCATTCTTCCACTTTCCTCATCCACATCTCCCCACCCCCCTCGTCCTCCAACACCTCCCATACCCATTCATGCCATCCTCTTTCCTCATCCACTTTCAAGCACTCCTCCCACATATATACAGTACTATTTTACACATTTAATATACGCACAAATAATTCGTTTAACAATTGTATTTACGATTTTGATCGAATATTTTCTGCCAGTAGTAGTATACAGGGTGGTCCGTTTAAATAAGAACACCTAAATATCTCTTCAGGTTATTGTGATGCAAAAAATATTTGTTACGTAATGTGCATGGTGTCAATGGACCAAATATCTGGCACGAATATTGTTTTGTAAGTATCATTTTTTTCGGAGTTGTCAAGGTCATCGATGTTTTTTGGTACATAACTGCATTTTTTTTATTGCATCGTGTAACTGATGAAAAAATACATTCAGATATGTATAATAACATGACCTTGAAATGACCTTGATCCTCGAAAATTAAAGTTTTATCTAGAACTGATGTCGAATATCTTAACAGATGAGTCTATGTGTTAACTGTTAAAACAACACTCTCGTTCTCTTAAGTTATCATCAGAGATGTTCAAAATGGCGTCCTTCTACGTTGATACATTTTCTGAAACGTGCAATGACCGACTGTACAGATCTTTCAATTGTTTCGACATTAATATCAGCACAAGCTCTAACTATTCGATTCTTCATATCCTCTGGTGTAGTTGGTCGTTCGTTATAAACTGTTTGTTTCAATTTTCCCCACAAAAAAGTCCATTGGTGTGAGGTCTGGTAAACGCGGTGGCCATCCTACAACTCCGGAAAGACCAATCCATCGATTTGGTAATTTTAAATCCAAAATGCTGATACCACATTCTTAAAAGGATATCTAGTGGTACATCATGAACAAGCATTTGTAGCTCATTATGCAGGATTGTTGCATGCTTTTCTCCATTTAAAGTACCATTTATGAAATAAGGACCAATTATTTGATTATTTAATATGCCACACCAGACATTTACACTCCACGGTCTTTGTTTATCCACTAATCTTAGCCAGTGTCGATTGTCAGTTGACCAATAATGCATGTTTCTTAGGTTTAGCTATCTATGGTTGGTGAAATACGCTGCATCAGTAAATAGTACTCTTTTAAAAAATGATTCGTCATTTTCGTACTGGTGCAAACCCCACCCTGTTTATTTACATTCACGCTCTTGATGTAGAGTCTTGGTCAAAGCCTACGATCTCAATAGACATCAGTTCTAGGTAAAACTTTAATTTTCGAGGATCAAGGTCATTGCAAGGTCATGTTATTATACATATCTGAATGTATTTTTTTATCAGTTATACGATGCAATAAAAAAAAATGTAGTTATGTACCAAAAAAACATCGATGACCTTGACAACTCTGAAGAGATATTTAGGTGTTCTTATTAAACGGACCACCCTGTATACCTACTGAAAATTCTACATATTAATAAACAATAAATACGCGCAGTTTTCTCGAAACTATTTGAAATTAGTGATTCAACGGAGAAAAAACTCAATTGAATTTGCCCGATGCGGACAGCAAATTATAATTAATCCTTGAGTGGTCTCATATTTATTCAGACTAGGATGTATCACACTGGGGCTTTCGTCAAATTCTGTAAAAATTTACACAGATATTTTTACAATTTAAGACTAAATAATCTAAAATATTCTAAAGAAGTTAAAAAACTTGAGATTTGTTATTATGATGTAATACACTAACGAAAATTAGTGGACAGAAATTATGTGCGGGTCATGAGAGACCCCAGTGGATACCATTGCAAGGTTAATTATCGTTGATAAACTTATAATATCGTTGCGGACACTTCGGCTCCGCCTAGGCGGTGAACACATTTTTAATGATAAACGGAAAACACGGTACACAACGGTTTGTTTACAACAGCCAAATAATTATCAGTCTTTGATTCTACGTAAATCTTTGTACGTCCTCTTTCTGACGCACTATGGTTTCTAAACCCGCTTTTTGTGGCCAAAAGTCAATTTTTCAAGATTGAGATATTGAAAATTTTTTTTTGTAACAGAATAAGAACCCTTCGACGTTTCCAACTCCAAATTATTATTCATTTCAGATTATTCTGTGCTGAGATATAACGTTTTGAAGACAAACTCCGTAAAATTAAGATTAAATAAAACGTTTAAAAGAGTCATCATAGACTATCAAAATACAAGTTTAAATAATAATTTCATACGTGTCAGCAGGTGTATTTTAGGTGTGTAATACATTTGTTAGCAAATTTTTATCCATAAATAAATAGTGAAAAGTCTAAGCAATGTAAACATTGAGAATGTTTTTAAAAAAATGGCACAAATTGGCACGAATAGAACCTTTTGCATAAGAAATTGTAAACAATCCTGAATATAGTGTATTAAGTTTCAGGTGCCCTCGTCTGCCCGTTTTAGTTGTACATCGGTTTTAATAAATAGTTACCGGGAGTTTCGAGCGTTCCGAACGCGTTCGCTGGAATATTTTCGTTCCAGGAACCTTGTACATATATTGTACAATTAAAAATTTAGTTACAGTGACCCACAAAATTGTTCGTACGCCCTTTAAATCAGAATAACTTTCTTAAAATTTGACCAAACCACTTGACTCTTTTTAAGCAATTGGAAGCATTGATTTACTTTTAAAATGTGCAAAAAAGATTTTGAAGAAATTGCAATTAGTACGAATTACATGAAAAAATAAAAATGGCACTTTTTAAAAGTTTATTATTTCAGCACGTAATGAAAATTCAAAATATGCGGTTCGTAGATCTATGTTATTTAAACGTATGCTGAAAATTTCAACGAAATCTATTAACAAACACATGAGCTACAAGCGATTAAAAGTGGTGATAATCGCAGTTTTTCACGACTTTTGGTCAGTTTCTGCTTAAAATCCATAGTTTCTTACATCTTTCGATGCGCGTAGTTTTTTTCTGCGTCAACCCATTTCGATGAAATTTTCGGCATATGCATAACTAACATAGATCTACAAAAGGCACATTTTAAATTTTCATTATGGGCTAAAATAAAGAAGTTTTAAAAAGTGCCATTTTTATTTCTTCGTGTAATTCCTGCTAATTGCAATTTTTTTCAAAATCTTTTTTCAACGTGATTTACTAAATCAATGCTTCTAATTGCTAAAAAAAAGTCAAGTGGTTTGGTCAAATTTTAAGGAAGTTATTCTGATTTAAAGAGCGTACGAACACTTTCGTGAGCCACCGTATATATTTTAGTTATACATTTTAGCTATACATCATTTATGCTTACGTATGTACATATACAGGGTGGACCATATAAATAGGAACACCTACATATCTTCCATACTCACGGCCCTATGAAAAAACTTCTAAAAACAAAGTTACACTATCTTAAGGAACAAATATAAAGGTAAATAAAACAAAACTTCATCAGTATTTGCATCTCTATAAATATCAATATACAAAAATTAAAAAAAAAAAATTTTTTATAAAAATGTGAATCACCTCGATTATTTAAATGTTACTATATATTTCTGACTTCATAATATTATTGCTGGTGTCGAAACCACTTCAACAATCTAGCATACTATAACTTTTAACTTTAATAGTGTGACGTTTCGAATCAATCTGACCATCTTCTTCTTGTCAACAACTCTCTGCGTGATTCCATCTGATTCAGCATACAGCAAAGAGAAGGCAACTTCATGAATGTCGCGATTCCATATCGATGTAACAATATTTATAAAAAGGTAATTAAATCATATTTTTACATAACCAATACGAAAGTTGGTCAAGTTTTTCTTAGATACATCAATAGTGTAAGAATACATATAAGAATTGAAAATATTTATCATCTTTTTGTTTCTAACAAAAATAGAAGGCTACAGAATTTCCACCGATTTGCACTTCCAAATATGAGGTTCTATATAAATGTTCTACATAAATTATCTAAAAGGTCCAAAAAAGTGTCACTACGTAGTTCCTTAAAAGAAATTGCAAAATTCACTCTATTTTTTGGAGTTTTTTTCGTATAAAGGCCGAAAGAAAACCTAATTTTTCGGGAATTAAAAAAGACTAAGTACATATTGCGCAAACCATTTGCAACTTTGTAGGTAGGTATATTCTACAATCTTCTAAGAACACAAAAGTTTTGTCATAGATAAATGTCTTTGTGGATGATAGACTTGATTATTAAAACACCAAAAGTTCGATCGATTCCAAAGTTAGGCATAATCATACTCAGTAGATACACTTTATTGTACGAATTAGGATTTTGCAAATTTTTGTGGTTTAAATCCTTTTCTGCAAGTAAATTCTTGCAAGATTGTGGAATTCATCTACAATGTTGCAAAAGGTTGCGTTCGATATTTATTGTTTTAGATATCTGAAAAATAAAGTTGTTTTTTAGGCGTCATATTAAGAAAATCTCTAAAGTTGTCGAGGTAAACAGATCCTTGTACTTTGTTTAGAATACAAGGTCTTATAGATTAAGAATTTTTTAAAATTGCTTAAATGGTTGGATTAACGAGGGCTTGAGCAGTTTTGAAAGCAGATGCAACACAGAGGTAAGACAGTTTGATGAGTTTAATTCCTGCTTATGAACGTCATGAACATAATTAAACATCTAAACTTCACTTCCTTCTAGTTTCCTCTATATATTATATGTAATAATAATTTTTTATTTGAAAAAATAAAGAAGAATAGCACAATGCAGTGTGACATTATTGTTCGACTATTATTTTTAATTACATACACATATTTTATATTATATTTATTATATTTTATATACTTTAATTACACGATTTTAATTACATTCTGTGACAAACACAAGTATTGACACACTTGTTAAACTATCTTTTAATTATAATGTAGTTAAATACAAATTTTCTTAGGTATTGTAATTATTATGTCTATAACGGACTATACACAAAATATTAAATATATTGATGGCATAAAACTACAGTATTAATATGTTATAAGTTATACACATGTATAGTTAAAAGCCAGCTGTAAAAGTACTTTTGTTTGCGAATTTTGTATAATATTACCTGAAGCCGTTTGTTATGAATGTGGGGCAACTCTACTTTTGAAAAAAAATTTAATTTCATTGTGTTTCAGCTTCTAATTAACCAGAAATTATAGTTCGTTATTAATTAACCATTCGAATTTTATAAATTATTATTAAACTAATCAATATAATATTGGTTGGCAACTAAAAGTGCAATATCATTTACCTTGAAAGTGGGATAACTGTATTTGTTATATATTATTGTTTACAATTCCTGGGGTTGGAAAGTCCCTCCATTGTAAATGACGTAGAGATGATATTTACTGCATTTTCAATTTTTATAGCATTACTCATTTCATGTAGTGAACGATAATTTACAAAATATATAACACTTTTGTTATTCTTGGGAATAGTGTAAAATGTGAAATTCTATTTTTATTATTAATTTTATTATTAATTCATCGTTTGAGCTAGTGAAAGTGTTACTATTTATCAATGGAGAACTTTGTGTTAAACGCAAAACTATTAATATGTCAATAATGGAAAAAATGGAGTTATTCCACTTTCATAATAAACGAACCATCTGTCAATTTTTTGAGAAATCTCAAGAAACACGAAGCAAAATATTTTTATCAAGAAATTTTAAGCATTAGATATAATATTAAACCATCATTTGCTTCATAAATGAGTAATCAGTCCCGACAAGCGAAAGTACATTAATTTCGGAATGTGTTGAATGTTGCAAATGATAGTAACTTTGGATATCCGTATCGTCACAAGTAATCCGTGATGCGCATGGTCGTTTTGGTAATTGGGTTCGAGTAAATAAGCAATTATTATATTTTGGCTTGGCAAATATTATAATAACGGGCTAGAGAGGTTAACCAGGTTATCTCAAATACGATCATCAGTCGAGGCGTTTTAGAGAGCGCCAAAACCGGCACCAGGCTGCCGCTTAGTTTTGTATTTTTTTTGCGTCGCTCTTTACTCAAACGAATCTCCTTAATGTTTTCATAAAACTTGGTTGAATTGCGCCTTCATTGAATCCACGAATGGTATAATTTATATCATACAAGCGAGACGAAAATTTAATAATGAAACTTAAAAACGTATGGTGTTGCTTGTAAAATATTTAGTTCTCCAACTTCGCAGCTTCTTTTCTATTATTATAAAAATGTGGGTTTATCGTATCAAATTACTATAAATAAAAAAAGGAATTAGTTCGCTATATAAGTTATTGAATTATTTTGCCTCCGAATCTAAAGAGTTTTGCTGATAAACACAACAAGATGCAGATAAATACAAACAAGATAAGCAGAATATTTTATATTGAAATAATTTTTTATTTTCTTTTTATTTCATAAATTTTTATCTAATTAAATATTTTTTCTTAACGCAACAGTACACTGCCATGATAGTAATTGTTTCTGTTTGTTATATAATGTATTGTTAAATTTAATAAATTTAAAGAAAGATCAAATAGATGGCGTTTGTTGTATGCATGGGTTTCTTTTGATAATACGGTTGTCAATCTACAATAGAAAATAAAGAAGAAAAATTGGAAAAAATAAGGAATATAACAAATGTGATTGTTACATGAAATAAAATGGCTTCTCCATTAATTTCCCGCTTCATAAAGTTTGCATAATGTAATTAAGGATAATCTACTATGTTTTCTAAAATATAATTCAATTTTATATATCGTTGTTTATTAAACTTTCTTCATATAACATGATTTTTCATTATTTCTGCACACGTGTGCATTGAAGTATGCTCGTCCCAAGAAATAGGGATGTTTCATTCAAATGATTTAATTGGTTCAAACAAATAGTTACTCGAACATGATTCATTTGAATTTCACGCAAGATAAACTTTCTTTCCTTCTGTTACTTATAAAATAAAAGTAATAAGTCATGTATCGAAAATAATATATAATAAATATTGAAAATAAATTTATATAAACAATGCAAAAATAAATATTTGGATACTGCTGGTTTCTATAAACCCTTAAAAGCAGAAATATTATAAAAAAAGTAAAAGTTTATTTATAAGTACTGAAAGTTCCGATATTGATATCAAATTATTGTCTTGAAGGAAAAATTGGTTAAATCGTGGGGACTATATGACATTTCAAAAGTCTAATATTCCATACGAATTTATTTTTGTATATTCAAATAAATTTAATTATTATAAAAATCCTATAATAAAGGAAGAATTTTTTTGTCGTCCAAAAGATTCTTTATTAGAAAAGTAAATATAGTATAAATGTCATAAGTTTTAGTTAACATTAGTGTTTTTTTTGTATTTGACGTAATGATCCCTAGTCTATTTATTATTAACAAATAGTTCAACCATATGCGTGGATAGACTTTCACTCTATGATTTCCTCTAGGCAATGAAGTAGTTAGTGGATAAATATTTATCACTTACAAACGAATTTTTCGGTGCTTCTTTTGTAATGAAAGCTTGATATGCGTAGTGTGCTTTTTTTATTACAATATTTTTGTTGTTTCTGTATTACCTTTCACCAGTGAATTAGTAAAGTTTCTAAACAAACGAATTGTTTTAAATTTGACTGGTTCCAAACAGCACAATGCCTCAAACAGGGTTGGGCACATTTTATTTTAAATAAGATAACAAATAATCATTTGATACAACGAATTATAGATTATTATTTTGATTTTATAAGTAACATAAAATAGTATCTCTATTTTGTGTTTAATTCAAATGAATTGTTTTTATATAATTTTAGTTTTTTTGACTATTTGGCTCAAATAAAGTAACAAATAATTTTACATAAAATGTTGTACTAAATTGATCAAGTAACTGATAGCGAGTTGTATAATTGTAACTTTAACTGATATTGTGTTATATGCGTGGACATTATACAGTCACTCCCATTAATATTCGTACACTCTAAAAGACGATTACGTTTTTAATATTGAATCATGTGACTTGGATTTTTTTTTTAGAAGTTAGAACAATTAATTTACTACACGTTGAAAAAAAGAAATTTTGAAAAAATTGTAATTGGTCGGAATTACAAAGAAAATACTAAAAGTTGTTATTTATAACTGTTCAATGTGGGTCCATATTAAAAATTCAACAAATACGTTTTGTAGATCTGTGTCAACTGTATACACTCTGAATATTTCACCAAAATCGGCAAACGTTGCAATGAGCTACAACTGTTTGAAGATGGTAAAAATTGCAGCTTTTCACAATTTTCGGCCTTAACCTGTAATAAATCGAAGGATTCTTACGTCATTCGATGCCTGTCGCTGTTTTCCACGTAATCCAAATTGGATGAAAATTTGAAAATGTATACAATTGAAGCAGATCTACAAAATGGATGTTTTAAATTTTTAATATAAGCCACATAAAAAAATTGTAAAACACAACTTTTAGTATTTTCTCTGCAATACCGACCAATTGCAATTGTTTCAAAATTTCTTTTTCACGTCATGTAGTAAACTAATTATTCTAACTTCTCAAAAAAGTCCAAGTCGTATGGTCCAATATTAAACAAGTTATCGCCTTTTTAAGAGTGTACGAATATTAATGGGAGTGACTGTATTTATAATCGTATTTCAGACGTAGTTGACGATACTGACATGATAGAGAGTACATCGAGATTTTGTTAGAAAAGTATTTGATAGAAAAGATTTGAAAATGTTTTCTTATATAAAATTATCGCGAAAAAGTTCCAGTGTATATTTTTTAACCAACTGTAATTAGATAATTTCTTCTACGAAAATAAGTATAGCCATGGCAACACGAACGTAACAGAATATTTACTGTTTCATTCTTGCGTTTAATAAGTCCTGGAAGAACTTGTATGATATCGCGGGAAGGAAGTGAAATCAACCAAGCGTACGTTCCTTCAGCTTCAGCTGAAAAGCGATCATTCGAAGTTCCTTTCTCGCAGTAGGTTTCATTAAGTAACGTAATTAAGTATGTTTGTTCTGCCAAACAGTGGGTCTACTATTACTAAAAACACACTGGTAATAATATTTTAAAGACACATTTTTCATATAACCGGGATACAGTTGTTTTCATTGTAAAATTTGTACTCAGCTTTTAAAATCGAAAGTTTTGTTTATGCATGCAACTATTTCAAATAGCATTCAAGTATACATACATAGGTGAGCCCGGTGTCATGTTTCTTGTAACGGAGATACATTCACAGTTTTAACAATATTTTACGTTGAAACTGTTAAAACACATTAGCGCGAAATGTCACAATAGAGGTCGTAAGGTGTACTATACCTGCTGTATTAATCATATAACTAACGACTTATTCATAAATCACTGCAAATTTATAAAATAGTCGAAGTTCTCGAAAAAGTTATTGCGCATTAAAACTTTTGCTTCTTTTATACATAGGGTGTCCCATTTGAAGTGAACTACTTGAATATTTCTGAAATTATTAATGATATCGACAAATGTTTCGAACAAATGTTATATGATTTTGAGGAAGCCATAATTTGAAGTTAATAGTTTTTTTAGGTGGAGGAGCAGAAGGCCACTTTCAATTATTTTAATGGAACTATGTAGTTTTTAATACAACAATCGATGTTTCATTATTTCCTATAAAAAATTATTAGTTTAGGTGCTTTCAATGCCAATACTACAAAATAGCCTACAATATTTACATCATTACAATCAATGCTCAAAATATTATTTTTCAGCTTAAATTCAGTGTTACACTCGATCTTTAAATCACCTGTCAATCTGATCTAACATTTTTTTAAAAATAGATTGACATTCTTGACGAATTCTTCGCTTCATGTCCGTCAGTGTATTTGATTCTTGTTGATAAACTTTGTCTCTCTTTCTATTTTAAAATCATGTCATATCCGCGATTTTATTTATACTTTATTGTACCATTTCAATAATCGTATCAGCGAATTTTTGAAGCAGTTATGCATGTTACGCGTTGTTAAAACACTACTGAAGCAGTGACTGATCACTGAACGACCTAATGTAATACCGTTTGTTAACAAACATCAAAAGAAGTACAAATGGGTACAAACTAGTATTGTGTACCATTCTGTAATAGAATTTAAATATCTCTTGAACTAATGGTTTTATGATATAGAAAAGTCAATAATTTTTTTGGGGGAATATTGAAGTACGCCGATTAGTGTATTAAAAACTAAATAGTTGAATTCACAAAAAAATTGAAAATGATCTTATTCATATGCCCTACTACTCTACTATTTGCAAAAAAATGATTAACATAAAATTATGTTCTCCTCAAAACCATACATTTGTTCGAAACATTTGTCGATATCATTAATTATTCCAGAGATATTCGAATGGTTCACTTCAAATGGGACACCCTGTATGAAAGTTTCAGAAACAACAGTTTTAATGTTGCGCAACGATTTTTTCGAAAACTTTGACTATTTTATAAATTTGCAGTGATTTATGAATAACTTGTGTTTTAAAATAATTAGTATCAGAAAAATTTCTTCGAGAAGTTCAAGTATACGAAAACCAAAGCAAAAACAACAAGAAATCTCATTAATTTACTGAAATCTGCGATCTACACCTACATTTAATTGTTTCGTGCGTTACAATTTAATGAATGTGTTAATTGCGTCTCAGGGAGAATATTAGACAGACGATACTGTCCGTTTGTCCAGAGTCTCATTTACAAATTGCGGATTTTATGCATTCATTGGAAAAACGAATAAGTGGAACATTGACAATAAAACAACAGAAGATTCGAAAGTCACTGCTCCATTATTTCCAACCTATTAAAATGATTAAGATAGAAAACTCTTTTTTATTGAACTGCCGTATGCAGTAGTTGAGATAGAACATCTTCATCTTGAATGAAAATCTGCAGTCTACGCATTTATGTACTCGACTACTTGGGACCTCACTAATGAGTTACAATCCCGAGTAAAAAGGTATACAGGGTGGAGCATTTATCCTGACCACCTGGAATATCTCAAAAACTAAATTCCGGAGAAAAAAATATTCCAAATAAAAAGTTTAAGTTGAGGAGGGGCAGATGCAGCAGTCATATCCATTTTTAATTTTCATCATGCTTTCAAGGTCATTCCAAGGTCAACTTTATTTTTTCAAATGTAAACATATATTTTTCATTGCAGATTCTTAATCCACAGCTTGAAATAAATAACTTTTATTTGAAAGATTTCAAAGAAAAAATACACAATGTCGATTTAAGGGAGAAATCATTTTATTTATGATAAATGAAATTAATACCCAATTAAAATAGTATCAAATAAACATGTAATCTAAATGAATAATTAAATAATAGCTAAATATTGATTAGATAAAACTTAGCAAAGAAATTCAACGCTGAGCGTACACAACCTGTTCATTACGCGCAGGCATACACCAGTTTTTTACTGTCTTTTCTTTGGAATAAGATTACACATTCTCTCGCATGCAATGCAAATAACACTAGAATGTTACTGAATACTTGTTAAATTGATTTTTTTGTAATTAAGTTGCAATTCTCCTGTATTATTAATAACACTGTCCAACAAATTGAACTTTTTTTATGTTTCCTAATTACTGTTGGCTGGTTCTTATAGAGTTTTTCGCGCAGATTCCGAATCTGCCCTTACTTTTTCGCCTACACGTACAGTTTTTGAGAAACATGACTTTGAAAAAAACCTATTTTTCAACTTTAAACAAATATTGTGATGTTATTATAAAAGATATTGAATTGTTCTTTGCAGCAAAAGATTCTATAGACTTTCCTGAGTACAGTGATATCCAATATTAATACATTATGAATGTTTAAACATGTTTAAACAATTATTAAAGACGGGGAGACGCTATTTTTGCGCCAATTTTTGAGGATATTTTTGAATTTATCTCGAAAAATAAAGGTCCAGCGTAAAATCGAACTATATCACGCGATAGAGCAGACTTTTATCTTGAGAAACCCATCTTTGAAGTTTGCAACATAGATGTTTATACCGAACCAGAAAGCAAAATATCTACGCCCGACATGAGTTGCCGCCAGTGGTGCTCTTCCACTAGCGCGGTCGTTCGTCGGGATACGGCGCGGCGTAACAGCGATGCAGTGGCTAAAAGCCCGCAATTATGTCAGCTTACTTGAATGTTAAATTTTATTTAAATGTTATTTATTATTTATTAGTACATTTATTCTGAATAAATTATTTTATGTATTTTTTAAACGTTAGTCTTTTGTTCATAGTATATTTCATACTAAAAAGGTCTTTTGTAACAAAAAATTAATTTAGTAAGTTTTTCTTTTGTATTTAGTTTTCTTTATTAGAATTTCCACAATAAGTGATACTAAACAGATTTTTGTATAAAATTATTTTTTGCTACAAAAGACCTTAGTATGAAAAAAATACATAAAATAATTTATACAGAATAAATATACTAATAAATAATAAATAACATTTAAATAAAATGTAACATTCAAATAAACTGATATAATTGGGCGCTTTTAGCCACTGCATCGCCGTTATGCCGCGCCGCGCCGCACCGTATTCCGACGAACGACCGCGCTAGTGGAAGAGCACCACTGGTGGCAACTCATGTCGGGCGTAGATATTTTGCTTTCTGGTTCGGTAAAAACGTTGATGTTGCAAACTTCAAAGGTGGGTTTTTCAAAATAATAGTCTGCTCTTTCGCGTGATATAGTACGATTTTACGCTGGACCCTTATTTTTTGAGATAAATTCAAAAATATTTTAATGTTTGTTTAAACATGTTTAAACATTCATAATTTTATTAATATTGAGTATCACTGTATTCGGGAAAGTCTACAGAATCTTACTGCTGCAAAGAACAATTCAATATTTTTTATAATAACATCACAATATTTGTTTAAAGTTGATAAATAGGTTTTCTTTCAAAGTCTTGTTTTTCAAAAACTGTGCGTGTAGACGAAAAAGTAAGGCAGATTCGGAATCAGCGTAAAAAACTCTGCGAGAACCACCCAACAGTAATTAGGAAACAAATTTTGTGTTGGACAGTGTAATCAATATTATACAAAATAATCGGCGAAGAAAAAAATGTTTCAAATAAAAGTTATTTGTTTCAAGTCGTAGATTAAGAATCTGTAATGAAAAATATGTTTCCATTTCAAAAAATAAAGTTGACCTTGGAATGACCTTGAAAACATGATGGAAATTACAAATGGATATGACTGCTGCATCAGCCTCTCCTTGACTAAAACATTCTATATGAAACATTTTTTTCTCTGGAATTTAGTTTTCGAGATATTCCAGGGCCAGAACAAATGACCCACCTTGTACATTGAATTAAGTAAATATTTAGGCATTCAAAATTTTGCTTAACGATTTTATGAAAGAGAACATGATGACATGACACATTATTTATTATTCTATTCTATACTATTATTATTTATTAATTGCATATAATACAATTAGTATAATTATTTGTTTTAATGACTGACTGTAATTATTTTGACGAAAGTACAAATAGAGTTTTTTTATTAATATAATATAATCTGTATAAATATAATATGTAACATCATGTGTGAGCCGTTTAATGCAAAAATGGTACGAGTCAAAACAGTTAATTATAAAAATTCTATAAAACGCAATAACAACGAAGAATATAACGTTTGTCTTGTCAAGTCCGATTCTTAACCGTGAGGTTGAATTAAATAAATATTATTATTATAATTATAACGTTTGTCTTACAATTATATTACAATTATTTTATTTAATGATAATTAAACTTTTGATGTGTTGTTTTAAAGCAAACAGACAAATATTGATTTATACCGGTTTTGCATCAAACAGTTCATATATGAAACATCAATTAATGCTAATTACAAGAAGGCAAGTTAATTATAAATTTAGATAATTTAGAAGTAAACAATTATATAATAGCTATTAGCTATTAGCAAAATATAATTAGCTATTTATGTTAATTTTTACAGTAGTCGCTAATGGTTAGCAAGCTGAAGTGACTTGAAATAAATGAACGGTTCTGTGTTGAATACTTCCTGTTCAAAAGAAGCAGGTTCTTCGTCTTTTAAAGTATCGTCGTATGTGTGTAAAAACACCGTGATACATCATAGTTTGATGCTTTATTATATCTGGAACAAGGAAGTTTCATTTCCAGAACGATCTTCGTTTTTTTTTATTTTCGGAAGAGTTCCCATTTCGCGATCATAATTTGTTAATAATTGGACACTGTTTGTACCTAGGGTGGAAGAGATTCCTCTCGCTAGCCAACTGGCCCCAGGTGTGTATACGGGGAGCGTGGCAGACGCGTGCTTCTCCCTACTTCAAATCTTGTATGCAGCCGAATGCAGCGCGTTCTATTCTTCCCTTCTCCCTGTGTGTTGTGGCGCGTATCTTTTATATTATTTCCCAATTTCACTCTACGTCTTATATATTTCGAATTTCCACTGATCATAACTGGTGACGTAACAATAATTATATTTTGCATAACTACAATTTTATATACCTCCGTTTATTTTAGAGAAATCCAGACAAGTTATAAAACTATGGTCTTAATGTACAGTTGCAACAATAGTTTACAGCGAAATATTAATATGAAAAACTTAAATGGAGTATTTATATTATTGTGGTACTAGATTAATCGTTTATTTACATATTAATAGTAACGGTTTACGTTATGCTTTTGAATGTATTAAATATAACGTACAAAAGGAAAACAAAATTGTATAATATTTCTCTATTGACAAAAGTTCAAGACTATACATAAAATTTTAATTTCTGTTTAATATTTTGTCCAATGTACATTATTTTTTATTGCTTTGCGCATCTTCTCGGCATCGAATGTATTCATTTTTTGTATTTATCTACAGGAATATTACTCCACGCCGTTTATATCCCAAAGACCATTCAGATTTGTTTGGTTTAGAATCTTTCACACCTTTTTTTACCATACCCTACAAGTGATCAATGGGATTTAGGTTGGGTAACTGCGATGGCCATGGTAGAGGCTTGATATTTTGAAAGCAGTCCATATTTCCATCAATACGTATCGGACCAAGTTCACTATGAGAGAAACAAGCGCGTATCATAACGGTGCTGGCTCTCTGTTAACACGTTGATCGGCCACTCAATCATGAAAATTACACAAAATCAAAGCAATTTATTTAACAAAACAAAAACTTAGAAGTTTAGTTTTCTGATATTAATTACTGTATCAAACCTTTTGCAGATCGTAAGCAAATTAGATACACTCATTCTATCAACGTAAAAATTAATTTTCAGTTCTGTATAAATAACACCGTCACTCAGATATGGGCGACATGGTGATCAAAGTGTTAATAGTGAGTAAAACACATTGCGGTTTTAAATCTTCACCGATTTGAAGATCGTAATCCATCAGAAGAGACGCGATTAAATAATTTTTTTCGATACTAAAAGTTTCTACCAATCTCAAGTCGTCTAATGTTCATGGGCTTCATCAAATGCAAGTCGTATTTTTCGATTCTTGGAACTAAGCGTTAGTGTCTTACGGGATTTTCGTCCCTTTAATTTAAAATCTCCCAGACGTCTCCTAACAGTTCTAGCCCCGCAACATGTGTACGGTGGCCATCCTTTTCACATAAACGATGAATCCGGCTATCCATTTGCGGCGTCGTTCTTCGAGATGTTCCACTTCTCGAACAGTTAGAATATTCAGCTGATTTTCGAAATTTGTACTGTGCTTGCTTACCAGCAGTTTCTGACTTATTAGTTAGAGTTGCTATTTCTGAAAATGTTCTTTTCAGTTTTCGTAGTCTTACGACTTGGCTCCTTTATTTGGCAGCAAACTCCGAGATTTATCTATACCTCTGTCCTATGTGAGTAAACTTAAAGCAACGAAAGATACGCTAAACTGATTTTAATATTTAGTATGTACTAAATTATTGAAAGAATGTTGTAGTACCGAATAGCTTTACATACAAATAAAATAATATATCTGATACAAAATGTAAAGGTATATATTTAACAATACCATTGCAATTATCCAGATACACTATAATTTGCATTACAATAAATTCCAAGCATTTTTCCATATTTTCAACTATTAATTGGTGACGTTGTCAGTGAAAATTAATCAAAACTCAGTTTTGTTTGAAGCCGTTGCATCATTTTCATAACTTTCTGTTTCACGCTAATTAGCTTACTGTGCAATATGTTCTTTATGCGAGGAAGTATTTACATGTTGCACTTGTTTCCATTTTTTCCACATTTTATCTTTTTATTACTGCAAACTTTGCAATAAATGCTGAATGGATCGGTTTTGTCAATAACGAAATTTGAATTGTTTCCAGTCTAAGATTGCATTAATGCTTCTTTACTTCTTCGAACTTTTGGCATGTTTAAAGAAATAAAGAAATATTTGACTTAAGCATAATCGTAACAGCCTTACAGTTTATCGCTTCTTAGATTGATTCTAATTGACAAAATAAATATGCCACACAAAAATGGCATATGCAATATCATATTGCATATGACTTCAAACCTAAATGTGCAAAGCATATGCAGTATGCAATAAATGCAAATTGAATAGTACATTTTCAGAGTATAGAAATGACGTCATGAATTTCAATCTAACTCCCACATATTTATCTTTTTTCTATAAAGAAAGTTATTACTAGTTCTAGTTATACTAGGTCTAGTTATTACAATATGATCGATCGAATGGAAAAGTAGTATCTCCACAACATGCGAAATATTGAAATTTATAATTGATGGTATTAAACTTTTGTCCGCTACTGTAATTCTACATACAGGGTGTTTCGTTTATCTGAAAAATCACATATCTCGTGACGCACTAACGTTACGAATAAAATTCGTTTACAAAAATTGTTCGGTATGAAGGAAACAATCTTATGGTATAATTTTTTTCAGGACTCGAATGCAGGAGGGGGGAAATTGAAAGTTTCTGAAAGAGGGGGAATTAGTTATTTCAGATAAACGAAACACCCTGTATACTTTAACTAGAATACGAGTTATACATTTGCACTAATAGTTCTACAGTTGAGTACTAGATTATGAAGAACTATGTTATCATGTGAGTTTTATAACCTTCGAAAAATCTATCAAAATCTCGTGCTTTGTTCGATGCTTCTTTATGGACAGTAAGGTAAGGTATTTATGTAGGGGTAAGGTGCCAGAAATGTAGAATCATCACTAATACGATGTAGAATATGATAACTACTGTGCAATATGTGAATAATCTATTGTTACGATAAAGAAGGACTTAGGTTACAAAAAATTGATTCATGTTGACTACATAAGGGTTGGAGACTGTTTACATTGTAAAAAATAGTTATTTTTTGAGATATATTATTGTTTCCTGATTCAGAAGATTTTTCTTGTTACTATATTAAAGAATTGAAAACAATGTTGACTTTCACCAATTTTACATCGTTACTTCTTGATTCAGGGCTTAAGGCAGGGATGGGCATTTTTGTCTCAATTGAGACAAAACCGTCCCCTCATAGCGCCCACTGTCCCCCACCAGCATCCGCCGTCACCATAGAGGAAGGAAGTGCTTCGTCCGTCGCGAACAGTGCGCAGGCCTCGCGCACGCTTCGCGCACGAAAGAGAGGTTGGTGGGAGAAGCAGGCGTTTGAGTGGCCACCCACCGTGCCCATCACGGGCTTGAGGCATACTACTCTAGACGTCATGGCATATTCACCTACCACTGGATAAGGTCCATGACATAAAGACCTGTTTTATTTTGTCAATAGAAAACGTATTTTTCGTTTTAACGTTCTATAATAATCTCTGAAGGAAATAGGTCTACTCTGTTGCGTGATGTAAGTTAGATTTTGCCTCAAATCTTCAATTTTTAAAATACATTTAAAAAACATTGATAAATGTTTGAGAAAATTGGGGCATTATGGGGGTCTTCTATTTTCTTTTTTATAAAAATTCGGTGAAGGTACTAGCGGAAGCTTGATTCTTATATATTAGTTTGTCTTTGCCGGAAAATATACTTTTTTCCATTCTGAAATAAGAAAATCTTACCGATTTTTGTTAATTTTATTTTTGGTTATAGTCAATAATAAGAAAGGAAAAGAAAATATTGAAAGTGCACAGACACGGCGGTATATCAAATAAAAGATCTTCCAGCAAGAGCGAAAGAACTTTGCATTGAAATAAAATGAAAAATACTGAAGACAATGTAACACCCACTGCTCTAAGTGAAGTACATTCGATGACATTCTACATGAAATGCAATATCATTCAAATGACCACCGCGATTGCGTTTGGTGGAATGAATACGACAAACCCAATTTTCGACAACTCTGGCGCATAAATCAGGTCGTATCTCACTGATGACACGAATAATGTTTACTTTGAGATTGTCAACAGTTTGTGGTTTGTTCGAATAAACGAGAGACGCAACATGGTCTTGGTGGCCAGTTGACTTTTGATTTTTCGAAATAATCCTGTCGTTGGACTTTAATAAAAAATATTAAAAATTTCAATGCATTGAGCAACCGTGTATCTATTTATGACGCTTTGTCAAGCAATACTGTATAGCAATTTCACGTGACTTTGACAGTTGAATGACAACAAACATGGTGGCTGTGACAATTGAAAGATATATCACTCTTATTGGAAGACCCTGTATAAAATTTCTGTTTTTTCGACTTCTTTTATGCGGCTGTAAAAGCTTTCAGGAGGTTGTAAAATTAGAAAAATATATATTTTGGCATGATTGCAGTTCCGACGATAGTCATACATGTGCTGAAGATATATGCAAAATTTGAATTCAATTGGTAGTTTTTGAAGTAACGTAGCAACCATTTCGAAAAACACGATTTTAAGAGAAAAGTGTTTAAAATTTTAATTTTCCTTATCACCAGTCCTCAATGCGTTACACTAAATGACCTATAATTGTATTAGCTATACTCTCGAATATAATTATAAAAATTTAGAAGGCTATTAAAATGCTGTACTTTTGAAAGGTGCAAAAAAAACAATTTTTTGGATCAGACTAGAATATTTCCTTAAAGGCGTTTAACACTCTTTTAACAGTGTTTAAACATAGTAAAATATCTGTAATGGTATAAAAATATGTACTGATGAAAAAGTTCTGAAAGATAAAATTCTAATAGATGGGATTTGACTTTTCTTAGATTCGTCTTCAACGTGTCAAAATTGATAAAAGTCGGCAACCGGTTATGCCAAGAAGTAAAAATATGTTGAACAGTGTAATTATCTAAAAAAATTGAGGAGGAAGTGAGGAGAGAGGGGAGTGAGGAGGAAACTTCATTAAAATTTAAAGAGATTATTCAGAGGTTATTCAGTTTCAAAAAGTCAATTTTCTTTTTGCATTTTTTTAAGTATAAGTGTTGTAGAATATGTGCAAAAGAATTTGTTCGCAGTTGTGGGATTATCGTATTTATAGGCATTTGAAGAATGTATCTCGCATTTCATATAATGCATAGTTGAATTTCCAATTGCATAATTGAATTTCCAACTTTTATCGAAACTACATGTCAAGCTCTATTCAACTAATTGACAAAAGATGTTTAGAGAATCTTCAGCACATTTCGCATTTTGCATAAGCATGTTATTCACGACAATGACAGATATATTAATGTGTGTGGATTTTATCCACTTATAGTATGTACATATTGTTACGTGGGCGGCCGCGTATATTTATAATATTTATAAAATCTTCGTCACATTTCAAGTTCGTTTTCGTCATTATAAGTCTTCTCGTCAATGAAACAAATTTTCTCTGGCTTCGTTTTGATAAAATATTTTATGAAAATGAGAATTTATATAAAAATTCGCAGTCTAGCTATTAAAAGTGATTATTATTAAGTGTGCAATAATACAGTTTATACTTTACATTGCTGTCTAATTACGTACATTACAAGTAAGTATTTATGTTGGTCATTGCGTTGACCGTGGCAGTGAGCCAAATAATATTCCTCAAAATGTTCGACATTCATACACATGTACATATAAAAGTAACAGGTAGTTAAACGGCACTCGGTGTTGGTTTAATTTATTTTAGGGAGCCTTCAACGAATTACGCTGTTAAAACAGACAGTTTCTTATAAATGAATGCACGCTTCATTTTAACAAGTAAATTGCAATCTTTAAAGCATGTGTAAATGACCTGAAAGGGGAGAGAATTGGAAATAACTTATTGCTGAACACCCGAAAAATAATGCGAAACGAACGTTGAAATTTCCAACCGCTGCATGTGGTAGTGCATGCATACGTGCAACACAAATTACACGGTTCAAATTGACGACCCGGCGCTCCACATTCTGACGCTTGCTAAATTTCAACGTTCAGCGAACAGGGCGCCAATTCCCAATAATTATCCACTTAAATCGTAAAGTCGCGAGTAATTATGTGAGGGTGCGAGGGTTAATTTGATAATTGTATTATTCCGTTAGGAATAAATACCACCTTTCCGGAATGCAAATCTTGCAATTCAAGAAAGTTTTTTTCCATTGAATTGTTCTATTTATTCTCGATATCACGTATCGGTATTAACACTCGTTGTAATTTTAAGGGGGTAATTTGGTTTCCGAAGCCGTTTTCTTCATTAATTTTTAGGTATTTTTTCATAAGAACTATTCAACTTTTCCATTAGGATTTTGCGCACGTATTTTGAAAGTTGCGTAAGTCCATTTGTCAATTATTTTCTTTTGACCGTAGTAACGTGTACAACTTGAAGTTATGTGTCATAAACAACATTTGCTGTTAAGTATATTCAGAATATACACGATAATTTTGGACACATAAGTTTTCGCAGTTAGTTCAATAATTAAAACCATTACTTTGAAAGTGGCCTAAGTCCAATCAATTACTGATAATGTCTGAAAGTGCGGATTTTCAAATGTCCGAAGGCAGTGATGAAGGTAATTTTAATCAATTTAGTATTTAACAAGTTAATCTCAGTTTTTTGACAGTTGCTTTAGTTGAATAATCAGTACGTTTAATTAATGCAGTGAAAAAAAATTCACGCAATACACACTTACAATTGAATATAAAGTTTAAAATATTAAATTATAAAAATTATTACACTCGTGGTGAAGAATCAAACAACAGGACCATTTAATTCAGAGAGTGAACACGAATTCGTACCTAATGATTTCAACGAAAAAAGTTCGAAAATATTGTATTGACACCACTTTATTAAAATATAAGACGAATTACAACAGCGAAATACAAGGACATGATGGAGTTACTACGATATATGGACCGTTTATTTTGAACGTGATGGAAGTCCATTTTTTAAAAAAATGAGATACCACGTAATTTGTGTTTAATTTAGTGTAAAATTTTCATTTATAACTAGTTACTATTTAATATCTTAAAAAATGCCAATGCTTTGTTCAATTTAAAATTGACCAAGATAAGAAATTGCGTAGCCATTGATTATGAAAGTGGTGTAAGTCCAATTTCCATAGACAGGTGAGGGGATCAGTGGTTACATTTGTTTTATTTCACGTGTCGAAAGTAACCTATTTTAGGTTACTTATTTTATTTTCCTCCAAAAATGGGTAATTTCATATTAACATCAGATAGTGATAGAGGTATGAAGATATAATAAATAAATATTATTTTATTACAATTGAAAACATTTATTTTATTTAATTTTAAATAAATTCACACAAAAATAAAACCCATGAATATAAACAAATGAATGGTCTTAGAATCGGAGGATGAAGACAATTCCACTAAGAAAAACAAATTAGTGAAACGTAAAAAGAGAAGAAGTAGAATCTTCGTCGGATGAGGATATTGTTTATGAAAACTTTGATTCTGCAAAACAAAATAAAGGAAAATATACGCAACGAGTATACAAAATTAAGCAAAATGCCGGATAATAGTATTATACAAAAAAACTTGTATATCGATGCCAGACCTATTACATACGAATAATATAGGGATATGGAGCAGTTATTACCTTATACATATACCTCCTATGCATCATGAATGTTTCAAAACACTGTCACATAAAGAGCATAAATAAATTTCATAATAGCAATATCTCATGTTAAGTTTAACTATATATAAATATAATTAACGTTCAAAATAAAAGGTACTACTTCTATTTTATTTCTTGTTATTATTTATAAACAAAATTAGATTAATATAATATATTTTTCAAGTGATATTTGATTTTTCAAAATTGAGATTAAATGATTTTTACAATTGACTAATTATGAAAGTGGTGTAAGTCCGTTTGTAGACTGTAAATATACATTATTTTAGTTAAATTGGCCTAAAAGAAATTCATATAATCAAATTACATATTGATAAATTTGTAGAGACATTACAAAACTTGACATAATTAAGCTATATTTTTTAATTGACAGGTATGCTAACCTTTAATTTTCTCGAAACAAAAGAAAATGGACTTGCATCCATATGTATGTATACCACCGGTGTACCGTGCCATCCCTCCCGCATACACAATATAATATATGAGCAGTAAATTGTTATGTAATTTATGTAGTTAGAAAATTTCCCGTATTGCGTAAATTGTGTTTTTGAAGTGTTGTAAAGAAATATAAAATAAATTGAGTATTGTTTTTTCAATTTGAAGCATTTGAAATTATGTCGAATGGACTTGGGCTCTTTCAAATTTTATAACGAATATGGTTGACAACTTTGAAAGTGGCTTAACTCCATTTTTGGTAAGAAAACAAAAATTATTCACTGAATAATTATTATTTTAATAGGAATCGTAAATTTAACTCTTTTAGATACACTTAAGCAGTATGACACATTGGTATCCTGTACGTATATTTTTAATTTTATTGAAACGCAAACTCTTAAATATCTCAATTTAAGTATAAATGGACCTAGGTCATTTTCAAAATAGACGGCTCATTTATAGATATCTGGAGTAGGGTAGAGCGGGGCTAAAAGTTCCGTATTTTCCTTTTACATACGTTTTTTATTGATGTTATTTATCGTTACGTTATAGCACAAAATGTTAGTCAAATGAAAATATAGTTTTTGCCCGTGTGCGGGTTGAAGTTAAAAGTACCTATTATTTGTTAACTGGTATTGTGTGTAATATGAAACTAAATAAGCAAGAAATTCCATTGAAATTGATATATATTTGTTCAATTAATTGATCTTATTATGCAATATTACGGTATTATTTTAAACAAAACAAAAACTTTTTAAAGTCAAATTATATAGTAATCTTGGCGTCTCTTTAATAAAAAGTAAAAATACATTATTTCTACCAAAAACAAAAATTACTAAAATAGTTCTTAGATTTTAAATAATTATCATTTAGAATGATGGCAAAGCATATATAGATTGCTAAAGAACCATATATTCGTAGTATACTTACCTGATAGTAGACAGATAGATAGATATATTCGATATACAGGGAGAGGCACTAACTATTGATATCTAGAACAACTCCGAAAGAATACATATGATAGGACGAGAAAAGTTTTCGAAACAAAAGTTGCATTGGACAATAAAGATCGTAGTTTGGCGTTAATCTTTTGTTGCTAGGTGGAGATACTTCAGAGATATGACGGTCACATTGATTTTTTTATATGTAATGACCCATTTTTGGTACCATAAATCCATAAGTTATCAAATTCTGAGTATAAAACTGCTGACCTTCATACGTCCTAAACCTAATAGTTAACGAGACATTAATGAAAGTTTGGCCCACGTGAAGTTTCGTTGAAAGACCAATGTCTCCGTGTGATGCGCAAATATGATGGCGTTTATCTGACAATGATTATCAACATGTCACCGTGACATTGTCACGTATTCTCACTTTGATGCTATCATCTACGATTTTCGTGATTTCTACCACGCAAATCCATCGATTAGGAAATTGGCCTTGTGAAACTTCTCTTGTCTGCCGTATATAATGTGGAGGGAAACCGTCATGTTAATATAATATTATTGGTAAAACTTACGTTTAGGGGAGGATGCTCCGATGACCTTGACCTTGACATATGTTGTTGAGGACAACATTCTGAACAACTTTTGTCATTACAACTACTCGGTGCTCGGTCTTAGTTTTCGAGATATTTGCGAAAAACTATTGCTAGTACTGTATTGAATTTTCTGTTTCGACTAATTTTGTTGATCCTGAAACTGAAGTTCATACACAAAATATTGAAAGATTGTGGAGAGACCTGAGAGCAAGCATTCCTCGCTATGGCATACGTGATTATCATTATACTAATTATATTGCCGAATTTTTATTTAAAAGAAGTTGCAATTTTGATAAACGCATTGATGCTTTTTTCGAAATAATGAATTCTATGTATCTATTAGACCATTTAAATACAGAATAAAATTCTCAGTTTGATATAGATATTCGAGATACTCATAATTTCGTCTGCGTGCTCTCCGCCCCCCGCCACCTAGTCCTAGCCAACACACGACACCACACACACCCGCCCAGTGTTTCTGAGACGAAGGTTCTCACATTAAACAATGTAAAATCAACTGAAACCAATACCAATTTGTTTTACTATCAAATGCGATAATATAATACATGTATGCTGTATTGGTCTGGGTTAGGTCTGGGTTAAATTTTGCAAGTTGGTTTACTATCAAATGCGATAATATAATACATGTATGCTGTATTCGTCTCAGTTGATTTTATATTGTATAATGTGAGAGCCTTCTTTTTAGAAACACTGGGTGGGTGTGTGTGGTATTGTCTCTTCTCATCCCCACAACGTGTTTACAAACAAAAAATAAACAGATGCGGCCCCGGAACAGGTTTACGTTGCCACGGAGCGTGGAAGAATACGGAAAATTTAATACACTATTAGCAATAGTTTTTCACAAACATCTCGAGAACTGAGACCGAGCATCGGGTAGTTGTAATGACAAAAGTTGTTCAGAATGTTGTCCTCAACAACATATGTCAAGATCAAGGTCATCGGAGCATCCTCCCCTAAACGTAAGGTTTACCATATTATTGAACGGACATTTAATGGTACATTTTCTGACGAAGTTGGCAACTTTTGTCTTAATAAAGTTGAATATCTTTGCCTTGTTTATTTTCCGTCAATAAAATATGGTTCAATTATTCGATTGCTAAGTGTACCGCACCAAACAATAACACTATTACGTATCTGATTCAGAAACCACAGACAAAATTGCACACGATTATCAGAATCTGTGTCATGTAACTTTTGATGAAGCGATACATTGATATGGATGAAATTTATGTGTATGAAAAAGTCGAAGGACGCTTCTTTGGTTGTTATTCCGAGATGGTTGATTTCGGCCAGGATATTTCTTAGCGTAAGCAATTTTGGCTCTTGTTGCATTTTCACCGCACAAACCGTAAACTAAAGTCATATCTAACCTTTCACTTTGACATATTGGTCTTTCAACGCAACTTTACGCGGATCAAACTTTCTTGAATATCTCGTTTACTCTTAGGTTCAGGACGTATGAAGGTCAATACTTTTGTACTCAGAATTTGATACCCTATTGATTTATGGTGCAAAAACTAGGTCACTTCATTTAAAAAAATCATGTGACCTTCATATCTCTGAAGCGACGTCACATAGCATCAAAAGATTGACGCCATACTACGGCCCCTGTAGACCCATGCAACTTTTGTTTCGAAGACCAGCACTTTCTAGCACTAACATACTTTGAGAGTTATTCTAGGTGGCAATAGTTAGTGCCTCAACCTGTGTACATATACAGTGTTCATTTGAAAACATTCCAGTCGAATATCTCGAAGAATATGAAACATATTAAAAAAGTGTAATACACGTGTCCAAGGATTTCGAGGGGGAAAGAGGGGGGCAGTATCAGTTTTTTATTTGAGTGGCGTTTTCAAGGTCATTTGGAGGTCAACTTTGCTTTTTCAAATGGAAACCTATACTTTTTATTATGGGATCTTATTGTACGTAAAAAGACCTTCAATTTTCGTAGGATACTTTTTTTATTTGCGTACTAGTTTCGGAGATATTTAAAGAAAAGTAGAACGAGTCATTCTTATACTGCGAGAAAGTTTGTAATTTCTTTATAACTATAACAGAATGCTCTCCGTTGTTTTCTAAACAATAATACAGACGATTCTCAAATTCTGAATGAACATTTTTGAAGGTATCTGTTAGAATAGCTCTACATTCCTGTACAAACGCTCTACTTCTCTTTAAATATCTCCGAAACTTAGTGCGCGTATAAAAAACAGTATCCTACGAAAATTGCTGGTCGTTCTACGTAAAATAAGATCGCATATTAAAAAATATAGGTTTGCATTTGAAAAAACAAAGTTGACCTTCAAATGAACTTACAAACGTCACCCAAATAAAAAACTGATGCTGCCCCCCTCTTTCCCCCTCGAAATCCTTGGACACGTGTTTTACACTTTTTTAATATCTTTCATACTTTTCGAGATATTCGGCTGGTAAGTTTTCAAATGAACACCCTATACATATAAACGGATATATTCTTTTTACTTCTTAGTGTGGAAAAGCACGAATGTGTTGTGCGACTGAAACGAATGCTTCAAAACAGCTAACGTTGCCATGGTTTCTTCCCATATCCTCCACACTATCTACAGTATATGTCAAACTTTAATCCACCATATACAAACAAAGATATTCAAGTCGGGACTTCTTACCCACCGGATTTTAGTCTCATTTTCCCCTACATAACTTATTTTTTTAAGTAAAAATCATAATTACATGAGTTTGTATTTTTGTAGAGAATGTTTTGAAAAACATGTTGCCATGATTCGGGTCCTTCTGCAGATACAAAACAAAAAAAGGAGGAAATATCTTGAACAGTATGAATGTGACTATGGTCACAACCAAAATAAATTGGAAATCTTGATTATTTAAATAGCGAAATTTTAAACTCAAGTGACTGATTTCTTAACCCTTTGCACTCGGAGCTATTTCAGCTAAAAAACCAAACATATCTTCTAACCTAGAATATTTTCATCGTTCACAAGTTTTTTTGATTATATGCATACGAAACTGATATAGTACCTCATACAATATTTAAATGTTTAGTAATTTGTTACATATAAACAAATTTAATCATGTAAACAATATTCTGAATAATGGTGTAGCAATTTGTAGTGGCGCCTCAGAGTCGCCATTCGAGTGCTAAGGGTTAAATATTTTTCCGTCTTTAGCATGTTAAAAAAATAAGAAACAGAAGACAAGTTATAAAAGTTGCATAATTGCGATAACAGGGTATGTGCTGAAGATGCTCTAAAAATCTCAAGACAATTGGTTAACTATGACTTGAAGTATTATAGCAAAGATTTCGCAAAAAGTGGTTTAGAGAAAAACGTCTATAACTACATATTCTCCATATTCTATGTACATATTCTACATATGACTCACACATATTCTACAACACTTATACTTAAAGAAAATGCAAAAAGAAAATTTATTTCCGAAATTGAAAAACGAGAAAATACCCCCTTGAGCACAGATCCTTGACGAGTGGGCTACATCATAGCTACGTGAAAACAGCTGAAAATTGTGAAAATGCTGTCGACATTGTTGAAGAAATTTGTTGCGGTGCGAAGAACATAATTACCACGGCTGACCGTTCGCTGGAAATTGACGGCATTTACGTAGCAGCCAACAACATAACAGTAGGAGCTTCAGAAATAAAACTTTACTCTCGATCGGAGAGCCACTCTATCACACAGGAGGGTGCCACATTGTTACGCTATAACTACCACTCTCTCTTTTTCTTTACTTCAGCTCCCTCCCCTTTCCTCCGGGAGCATAATCTTTTCTGTAGTTTGGACGAACTGTTGTTTTACGAGGACTCTTTAGATCGGCAGAAGGCCCATTGTATTGTCGGTTTCAATGCGCCGGATTGTTTTCGAAAAGAGAGCAGGATTGTTTCATTTTTCTTTAGCTGAGATCCCTCTGATGCTTTAAGATTTGCCGACAGTCATGCATTCACGGCATTATTGTTATTCATATATTAGATAAGATTCTCCAAGCACACCCCAGTGTGAAATATTTTCATTTACAACGTGTTAGGTTGTTACACGTAAATCTTCGATTTTATAATTTGGGAAAATTGCCAATATCGTATCACTTAAGAGAGCAGTCTCTTGTAATCACTGTAAAATAAAAAAATGTTCACGAATTTTTTTCATAGTAATGGAACGTCTTACGTTACCATTTTTATGGATAATTCATTTAACTACTCCTTCGCCATTCAGAACAATTTTTATACAGTTTTAATTCTTAGTTTCTTGGTTCAATCATGTCCGCAATGAAAACATGTTTAACAACCGGATCTTGCTGGCGTAGATGATTAAAAATCTCAGGGTGTACTCAAACAAAAATCAAGATGATTAATCACTGTGTTTATCGTTATCGCCATTACAAAATAAATAATTTATCTTGAAAATTAGCAAAATGGCGAATTTTTAAATTACATATTCCGAAATTTTGTTCTTTTTCGTGAATTTATTTGATTAAAACGGCATGGTAAATTCAACGTAAAAAATATAATTTTCATACAGACGATAGCTAGTAGTGCGTGGAATAGCTTGTCAAAATTTTAGAGAAAATTTGAGAAAAATGTGTTTAAAGTTTTTTACTGACACCGCTACTTTGAAGCATTATTCTCTTGGAACCATGATAATGTTGTCATTTCACTGGATTTTAACAGAAAATTGCAAGAAAATGTTTCTAAGGCTCTATATTTTTAAAAAATAAAATAAAAACATGAGATTATCGTCTTAAAAGTTATGTACGACGAGTATTGCCATTATCGAGAAATAACAATTATTCATGCTTTGGCGAGTGTACTCGTTATGTGAATAAATAGTTAGTAATTAGAGCGAAATGAAGAACGAAAAATTTGAAAGTTCACTTAAAAAAAATATGCACTCAGCATAATCGGTAAAGTACATATCTACAAATTATTGAGACAAAATATATGTATTTTAAAAATCAGGCTTATAGTTAGAAAAGATCGAAGTATTTTCAATTTCTTTGTAGTTTCATTTCCTGTACTGTGGGTGTACAAAATATTTATACACATTTAAAAATCGAATAACTTTCTTAAAATTGGATTAAACGACTTAAATTATTTTGAGATGTCAGGCGCATAAGTTTACTGGGTAGCGTGCAAATAATTTTTTTCTAAAAATTGCTATTGGTCGGAATTGCGACGAAACCAGTGATGGTATATGGCCTCGGTTTTCTCGCGCATGCGCGACGATTTTAGCGTCAGTAAAGTACAAAATTGGGCTAAAATGGGGTATCTTAGTCACCCCGCATAGTTTCGCAAATTTTTTTTTCGATTTTCAAATATGAATTGACAAGTAGCTCCTTCTCCAATACTAGTTGCCATTATGAAATTGAATATATTAACATTAACTTACCAAAATTTCGAAGTACGGTCGTCTCGTCGTGTCGTCTTGCACTCTTCTGTCCGATTTCCCGCCAATAACAGTTCTCCCCTACTTTCCTCACAAACATAAGACGTACGGTACGTTCCTGCATTTATTCGCGCATGCGCGAAAAACCGAGACCATATACCATCACTGGACGAAACTAGTAATGATCACAATTTTTAACTTTTTTATCTGTGCCTGCAATAAAAATTTGAAAGACGCATTTTATAGATCTGAGTAAGTTATGCACATGTACAAAGCTTCATCGAAATCGGTTAACGTTGTTATGAGTTACAAACATTTAAAGGTGATTACATAAGGACAAAATTCCCTGAGAAGATCGAAAATCTCTTTTCACCCTTAAACGTTAATCTAAGCAACATTAATCGATTTCGATGAAACTTTATGCACGTATATAACTTACGTAGATCTACAAAAGGCGTATTTTAAATTTTCATTATAGGCAAAGATAAAGAAGTTAAAAATTGTGACCTTTACGTTTTTCTTCACAATTTCGACCAATAGTAATTATTAGAATATATTATTTACACATTACCTAGTAAACTAATCCTTTTAACATTTCAAAAGGACTGAAGTCGTTTGGTAGAATTTTAAAGAAGTTATTTGATTTTTAAAGGTGTTCGAATACTTTTTACACCCACTGTATGTGGTGTTGATTGTTGTGTTAAAGCGGTTTTTCAATATTTGAAACTCTTATTAAGTGTTTTAAAACGCCCTTACGGCGTGGATGTAATAAAGAAAATACTGATTTGTTGTAGAATGTATCGGGTTTTTCTAAAAATGATATTATCAACTCGCCGACACAAAATCTCTGGTACCCTACAACCGATTTGTTTCATACTTTGAATGAATAGCCTACATTGTATAGTACTCTAAAAAGCGTAGAATTTTCTTGATATCTTAAATATTAAAATTGCTGTCACTTCTACAAATGATTGAATTTCTTAAAAATTCTACTCCATATTTTAGATAACACCTTCTGCCTTGAGAATTAAAAAGATTGTTCTGTTCGGACGTTTCCATTTTTTGTCAGCAGTGGCAGCCATCCATCGATGTGCCAATAAAAGGCTATTTCAAAATAGCGAATAAATCTGCCATTTTTTAATATTTCGTTCTGAAGTAAAATTGAGAACACAGTCAAGATTTATGATAATATTACTGTAAAAACTGTAATTTTTCTTTTATTAATCATCGTTTAAAAAAATCCGAGAACGTAGTATATTTTTAGATAGTCGAGGTGGTCTAACTTCTTAAGAAAAAACAAGTATACATTTTGAACCTTTTTATAATATGAAAAATTTCCTACGACGCGAAATTCGATAACATTGTAGCATCATTGATAGTTATTATACTCCATAGCTTCAGCTTGCATGCGAATGTAAATTTATATACAGTTATCCAAGAAAGTAGAAATTTATAACAGCTTTGCTATTTGTCAACAGGAATGTACAACAAATTTAAAAAATAAATTGAAAGTGTTTACCCGGGTATTCACATAAGGGTTAAAAAGTGTGCATCTAAGTCAAATGATGGGGTGACATTGAGTTCTAATTTTCCAAAGCAATCTATTTTAGACTGCGGACATTTATGGAAAATAAACATTGTATCCAGTAATTGCAGCATACAGGAACCAAATAGGAATTCGTTTCTCTCCGTTGTAGACTTATGAAGTTGTAAACAATGTGTTTCCTGCTCTAATGTTGCACCAATATTCTACTGTTTCAAATTACACCTATTTTTGCCATAAATGCATAAAATACGAAATACTGACTTATTATTTATACTATACTATAGGAATTTATAACAATGATATAAGAATAACATAATGCATATTTATGCATATATTTCCAAGTAACGTTTGTTATTAACGGTTGTTTTTAGCTCCACTGTGATAGAAATTTTTGGTAATTTCAATACATTGTTAATGTTAAATGTTTGTAGATTTCCGTGTTATTGTGCTTCCGGTTTACTTATGTTTTCTTATACGAACTGGAGATAATTATCATTACCTTTTTTAGAATCTATTTGATTTCTCTAATGACACCAGCTTTTTCTGTATCAAATATTAAAATAGAAATAAAATTTGACACGTGCGTATAAACTTTTGTGACCGACTGTAACGGTTAATAAGTTGAATGTCGTCTCAGTGTTCATAAAAATCATAATTTTAGGATTATTCTTATAATAAAAGAATATTTCTTAAAATAAAATGTAATATATTCTTATAATATAATGTAATAAGAATTATCGTAATTCTTATTACGATATTCAACACAAAAAAATAATAATACATCATTCTTAAAAAATAGAAAAGATTAATTATAGTAATTACTTTTGCAACCCTTCGGTACCTTGTAGGCTTTAACAAACTTTTGTTTGGTTAATAGTTTGTAATTAAAAATTGTATTTTAGGTTTGATAAAAAAGTGGTGTCAAGCATACATGACCAATGTAGCAGTTGAAGTGTTAACTATTGTGTTAGAAGTGTGAAAACATTCAGGTTTTTTGAAAATATTCACAATAAATTCTGTCTGCCCTACAGAAATAATAAACTTTGCTACATGACAGGTTTGGGATTTTCTAACAGGTATCGTTGGTGTGTGAAATTTGCTGACTCGCCCTAATTGACGGAAAGATTCTTACCTGTCTTAATTTTCACTAAAATCTCCGTTTGAACGCCGCATTGGCGGTACTTCCTCTTCGTTTCAAAGGAAGCTTCGTCAGCCCTAATTACTAAGCTACTGATGTTCGTCCGTCTAATATCAATTTTCCAAAGGAACTAATTGTAAGCTCAAGGCGGATTTTAAAGATCTAATTTTTGCTTCCGGTCTCGTTCAACTTTCTCCTTCTGGTTTCCGTCGATTGTGCCTATTTTGGATTCTCGTGGAATAACATGACATTAAGTTGCTAATGGATTTTCAGTTTTACTAATACTTGTGCACAAAAAAGCTAATCTGTTTTAATAATTAAGAAAGAATACAATTTAAGGAACTTTTTTTTCTTAATGCGTACATAAACAATATTTTCTAAACTTTTTAACGTTTTTATTATATTCATACTATAAGGCAAAGGCACCAGTAGTTGACCAGTTAAGAGAAGTTTTCCACGCGAACAATAGTAACCACTTGCTCTGTCATCAAAATAGCGAGAGTCGATACCTGAAGACACTCTTTAAGTCTTCTAAATTATGTAACAAGACCACTTTTTAAAAAAAGTTTAGTTACACAAATTTAAAAAAACATATTTAAAAATTCAGTAATTGCTTCAGAAGTTGACCATTCTTAAAAATGAAAAACCTAGTAATTGACCTTCTGTTCGTTAGTAGTTGACCACTTATACTAGAAAGAAGGTTAAAGCAATAATGTTAGAAATCATTTTAGTATCATTTAGTTTCAACAATTACAAGCACAAATTACAATTAAAGGATAAAATAAGAAATAAAACAAATCAATTCTATAACAAATTCAATTCCGGAACAGAGTAGACGTTGCGAGTCAATATTTGATCGTGGAAGCAATCAATAGTTGACCATGTGGCCATCCTCTAAAACACAGTATGCTACAAAATTTAGAATTATGTTTTGTACTCCTAACAATCTTAGATGTAAAATGGATACATTATAAATCGTAAACAAATTTAAATGAGTCACGTTAGTAATTGACGTTGATTTATCGGGGGGCCAACTTCTGAAAATTGTTCAAATAACAGTATTCAAAATTTGACCACTCAATAAACTATTATTTTGAGGTTAGAATAACAGAAACGATGCATTTACCACTTATAAAACGCTGTGAGAATTTAAAAAGTAAATAATTCAGTCACGAAAAGTTCACAACGTATGGATTGTTTACCTGAACCGTACAGCTGTTCTTAACAGAAACGTTAAGGAAATAGAAATATATCGGTATATTACTTACCTTAATGAATTTAGACGTCCGTTGTTACTATGCATACTTCACTTCGCATGTAATTGTTTTAAAATTGAACCAACAGATATTGTGTCATCCGAGGTTCGCTTTCATCAAAAGTGCAGAACTTATAATAACCTTATTTTTTATGTTTTTCTAAAAACTGGTCAACTACTGGTGCCTTTACCTTATACGTACCTCTGAATTGTACTCTATTGAATTGATAATTGTGCAGATAAACAATTTTCTTTTAGTGAATCTATTGCTTTACTAAAACTATATTTGTCTGTATAATTTCTTGATATATAAGTGAAAGCTTTAAGGTAATGAACATTGTCTTATTTAAATTTTAAGGATAGCGTGATAAGAAGATTGTTGTTCTTTGTTAATAAGGACAGGACATTATCGTACTTTTTGCAGAGGAAATGTCATCAAACATAAACGTGTCCTTAGTTCTTCCCATTTTATACTCGTACGTCAAAACGATTTATCTTTTGTTCATTTCTCAAGGATTCTTAAGTACAACGGGCGCAAAATTGGTCTCTCGAACCATAATACAAATTACCAGAGAGGTTCAGACCACCATGATTCCAGAGTTATTTTCACTCGGTCGTTTGTGACTTCTGGAAATCAATTTTTCCCCTGTGACGGCAAGTAACCAATTTTTCTCGACTTCGACGTAGGTCTGGCGATGCACAATAGTTTTAGGTTTCGGAAAAGTTAATCGCCCCTTTCCTTCCTCGCCCTTCTTTCCTTCTTCCTCTTCTAGCTTCCCTCCGTCCTTCCTCTTCCCGACTTCCTTCTTCCTTTCACCTCTGTCCTTCCAAATTGTTTTCTTTTTTCTATAGACGGTGGGTCAAGAAGGACTTCCATCTGAA
The DNA here is from genome assembly GCA_913789915.3 of Sphecodes monilicornis. Taxonomy (NCBI): domain Eukaryota; kingdom Metazoa; phylum Arthropoda; class Insecta; order Hymenoptera; family Halictidae; genus Sphecodes; species Sphecodes monilicornis. The sequence goes on from OU565298.1 coordinate 14,579,058, forward strand.
ACAAGCTCGTTATTTCTTGCGTTTGACGAAAAAATATTTTACACAGAGTGTTCTGCCTAACTCGTGTACCTTAACCCTTTGCGGACGCGTGTCTGTTGATAGTCTCCCAAAAAATGTTACCGCTTTGCGACTGCAAATAATTTTTATAGAAATTATTACTCTCAAAAAATATGAAATAAATTTTTACTGAACACAACCCGTTTCCCTTCATTTCATTCATACATTTAATTCTTCAGTATGCAATTTTGTTTCAAAAGGAAAATTTAATCCAGACCCTTCAAGAAATATGTGAAAAATAATTCCCGTCCGCTAAGGGTTAAATAGCCTTACTTATACTTGATGATAGAAACAAGTGTCAGAGAAAGCATGATTGAGTTTGAAGAAATGTCCATTTAATATGAAAAATAATTAAATATATATTGATGTACAGTAGCAGACAAAAATTTAAGACAATTATAATTTCAATATATCGCATGTAATGGAAATACTACCTTTCTATTCGATCTGTCATATTGTAATAACTATACAGACTTTATGCATTTATAGCAAAAATGAGTAGCTACAATTTAAAATAGCAAAAACATTAGAAGAATTTAAAAATATTGTCACATTATTTTCGACTTCTTAAACATATTAAGAAAGAAAATAAATTTATATTTCACCTTAGGTTGTTGCAATTCAGGTAGAAAGTTCTTATTTTGTATAAAGATCCGCTGTCTAGTACTAACACAGATGTACAGTTACTCCCACAAATATTCAGACACTACTACTTGGATTTTGTTTGTGACAAGTTAGAACGATTAATTTGCTACATGATGTATAAAAAGTTTGAAAAAATTGCAATTGACCGGAATTGCAGAGAAAATACTAAAATTTGTATTTTTAAACTTTTTTATGTGGGCTTATGTTGAAAACTTAAAAACTACGTTTTGTAGATCTGTATCAATTATATTTTGAAAGTTTTATCAATCAGGTCACTGCATGTTTCACCTTTGTATGTTCACTGTATGATTTCACAGTTCCGTTCATGAAATATCAACAACATCGATATTCGTGTAGTTCGTTTCTCCTGAACGTTCGCAAATGGCGGATGTTAGTTTAAGAGGATCCGTCTAACGAGCGACTTCTACTCTATCTTTCCAACAATTAAAATCAGTCTAGTGTGACTTTCGTCGCTTTAAGTTTTACTTACAAAGGGCGAAAGTATATAGGTAAACCTCGGAGTTCACTGCCAAATGAAAAGGGACAAGTCGTAAGACTACGAAAACAAAATAAAACATTTGCGGAAGTGGCAAATCTAATTAATAAAGCAGAAACTGCTTGTAAGCAACTACACTATAAATTTTAGACGTCAAATTGGAGAAGATTTCAAACCACAATGTGTTTTACTCACTATTCGATATCCTAAGAAGATAAAATTAACTTGCTACACATGGTTATCGCAGTCCCCTGACCTACATCCCATTGAAAAGTTGTGGGGTATGGTAAAGAACAGTGTGAAAGATTATAAACCAAACAAACTTGAATGATCTTCAATCTACAATAGAAATGGCTTGGAGTATCAGTCCTAGTGATAATTGTAAAAAATTAATAGATTCGATACCGTTAAGATGTGTTGAAGCGATAAAAAATAATGACCATTGGGCAAAATATTAAACGAAAATTAAAATTTGGTTTTTTTTTCATTTCTTTTTACTTTTATTTTGCTCGTAGCATCTAATACGTTCAGAAACATAATGTAAATTAATTTGCTACCACAAAAATATAAATACTCTGTTTATGTTTTTCATATTAAATCATTATTTTGTTGTTTCCTTTTTGCCTTAAACTATTGGTGCAACTATAGAAATAAGTGACAAAATAAAGCATGATTGGTTTTGAAGCAGTCACGTTTTTGTTTAGAAGCGCTCATTCAATAAGTAAATGAAAAATAATGATGTCAAATTAAAATTGCTGTTGGAAGGAAAAGTTTAGCAATAGCAGGATCTGATGTAAGAACGTCATAGTTTCCTGCGTATTCCTACAGATTGATGGCTTCAGATATAGCACAAATTATCATAACTACATAAATAATAGCCCACTAAATAAATGCCTAGTTTCGATATTAATTCATCTGGCAATTCATTATTTTGAATATCTTCAACTTCTGGTTTTAAAAAATGATTGTACATTTTACTGCAAATAAATTAGGTCTTTAGATAACGCCGTTTAAAACTATTATAAATATAATATACAGGGATCATTAATAAGCACTTTTGATCTAAAATCATTCTTTATACAAGGTGTCCTAACCAAACCTAATCACTCCAAATATTCCCCTTATTATACTGATAGTTAAATAAAATGTCGAAGGAGAATAAGATTAGATTTCGATGAATTATCTTGTACAATAAAACGTTTTCCTGAAGATCATATTTTTTGAGATTTCGATGTCATCAATGCTTTCTCGAGCAGAACTGTATATATGTTCATTATCGTCAATCTAATCGTGTGAATTACTCTAAACGTTATTTTGAAATAATGATATGCTAAGTTTTTTTGTACATGGAAATGTTTCCTAGATTATATCACTACTTACTTATCATATAAATAATTTTTCTTATTTTGTAATTGAACATATTTTTATTTAAATAATTGTTCAAATACTTCATAGTAAAAAATTTTCCTACATGCATAACAGTATTCTGACATAATCTGCTACTGCGTTGGGGGTATTGTTTTTTATTGCTACAATGGTAGGTTAACCACAATAACTATCAAAATGATTAAAGCAAGAATAATTTTGTTGACCAATGTGTTATCAAAGAACTCACATACAATATTTTTAGGTAAAGTTAAGCGAATTCTGTCAAAAACAATAACAGGTAACCTCAACACGACCCGTTACATCAGATTGTTTGTTATTTAATTTGAAGAATTTAATTCATTGAGGCAAGAAATTTTCATTTATTAAAAATAAAGTTCTTTTCTGCAGGTTATATCTGAAATAAGAATACTAAATTAGTTGAAATAATTCATTATTTCTAAATATTCTTTTCTATTTTATTCCAAATAAAATGTGCACCAGCTTGCCTTGAATAGAATCAATTTCGATGAATGTTTTAAAAAAAGTTATTAGTTTTTACAGTATCCACATACTGTTATTCCCAACTGTTTTTTTTTCCTTTTTTTTAAGTTGCATCAACCTCACAAGGGTTATTAGCAACTACAAGCTTACAATTAGGTGGTCATTTATAATTTTATTTCCAACTGTGTATGTATTTTGTTATTGCATTAATTGCATCCAAGCAGTGCGATTTCCAGCATGTTGTCATTTGATGTTGTTTTGTTATTGCAACTTATGGTTTGATGTTTATATTCGAGACACAGATTGGCATCTTTGAATAACATACGTGCACAGATTAAGGAATCAGAATTTCGAACGAATAGTGTTGAAATATGATTTACTGCAACGAAAGCGTTACTGATGATGCGGCGCGGCGGTTTCTAGTTTTCGCGTTCCATCGGACGTGTATAATCGGCTTACCAGCGTTTGACTCGTAAGTTCCGTCCTCGTCCTTTTCGTTTTTGGGCAAACTGTATATAATACATAATCGTTGTGACGCGGTGAAAAGCATACAAAACAGGGCCAGTTAGGAAAGCTTTGATGAGCCTTAATCTTGTGAAATATATCCGCGATTAACAAGCTAGGGCGACAGAAAGGATACGTTGAATTAAAACATGTTTCCGTTGTGCTTCTACGAACTAATACCAGGCAAATAGCGCTAATAATAATCCCATTCACCGCGATTTCATACTTCCATGGGATGCGCACTGATTCACATGCTCGTAGATGCTAATATGACATCTTACGATAGACTTCCAATGAAAGCAAACGTGATTTCGAAGATTGATCATTTCGAATAATACTTAAACTCTTCAACGGGCCAGGATTCATAATGTAACCGCAGTAAAGTTAAACCGTTTTTTATTCCAATCCTTACGCTAATGAGAAACAATATATTTCAAATTATTCTCTAAATTAGAGTTTATTTATTTTAGTACATCTACATTATTAGATTGCGAGTTTTATACATTTCTGACAAAAATGAAAAGATGGTACATGTATATATAAAGTATAAAGTAGTAGAATTTATAATGTGTATCCCCAGTAAAATTAAATCGTTTTTTACTCTAATGGGATATATATATATATATATATATATATATATATATATATATCTCATATATGTATAGTTTATATGAGCCTACAAGACACATTTTTTAAATTTTCATTACAAGGCCAAATAAAAAAGTTGTATAGAGCAACCTTTACTATTTTTTTTCGCGGCCTAATCTTTCTAATCTTTCTACAGGAAAATCAAAGTCGTTTAGAGAATTTATAAAGAAGTTATTTTGTTTTAAAATGTATGTGACCAATAGGCTCCGGATTTTTATGGAAAATAAAAATGGTCTGCTACAGTTACTAGAAACAGAAGTCGTATAAAATATTCTTTCTTTCTTTAATAATCTTTATATATTAAAAGTACTATATTAACGTTCTTAAATTGTTTTAATCTTTGTATTATTTTAAATTACACAAGCCTGTTTTTGTCGTAAATGCATAAAATCCCCTGTCTAGTTACCAATTATGTGTCACTATATTTCTAATAATCTCTTTCGTTAAGAATTACCTATTTAAAAAAAATATTTTCAGATGATGGTGAAGTAAACCTAAATTAATTAAAGAAGTATAAGACCGTCAGGACAACGTTTAAAGTATCAATGGTCCATGAATCTAATTTCAATAGCGAAGTGCGTAAGGTGATACGTGAATTTTTTATTTTGTGCGTTCTATAATTACGATGATACCAACGAAGAAAAAAAGGGCAGAAGCGTTGGTAGTTTAGTTCAAGCCGAAAGTCGTGGGAACCATCGTGGTAGAATACGAGAACGGACGGGGAGGCAGAAGAAAGAAACGAAGAATCTTGGTGGAAGATACAGAAATGGAAAGAGAAGAAAAGGAAGGAGAAGGAAAGGGGAGGAGGCAAAGGTGAGCAAAATTTGAACGATGGGATGAGATCTTTGGCCGTAGTTCGACGTAACAGAAACTTGAGAGGCAATTCGAGCTTTTGTACACGATGCTTCGATGCACTTTCATATTCGGTAATTAATGATACAGTTTCGACACACGGTGTTCAAATTGTAGTAAGATTATATCTTGAGTAAATTATATAACATACTTAGTCTATATCAGGGTTGGACACATTTTATTTAAAATAAGATAACAAATAATCATTTTAAATAATAAATTATTTTTAATATTTCGTTATTTTTATTTTACAAGCAATAGAAAAAATTTAATTTTATTTCGCGTTAAGGTTAAATGAATTATTTTAAGTAATATATTATTTGAACAATTTTTTATTTCAATTTCATTGTTCAAATAAAATAATAAATAAATTCACCTTATGCAGAGGTTATTGAAGTAACTAAATTAATTATTAAATGTAGGTATACCCAATTTTGGTAGTTCAACAATCAAAGTTTTGCTGCATTCGCTTTTAAAATTCTTATTTAAATCTGACGCAGTGGACGATGTTGACACGACGTAAATAGAGTTTTGGAGAGTACGAATTAGTTGATCAAATGAAAGATGAAGTGAAAAATTATTTGAATTTCATTTGAAATTCAAATAATGAAATCATTTCTAACGAATTATTTGACTGTTCAGATAAACTAACATATGATTATTTAAAATGATATGTAGCCAAATAAGATAATATATTATCTTAACTATTATTTTTCAAATAATTCATTTCGATAATGCCTGATCTAAATACATCCTAGCTTTAAGCTATCGATTAATTATACTACCCCTACCAATTATTATTCGATCAAACAAATCAAGCTTTTAGAATTGTAATTATTTATATTTTGAATGTGAACGTATTTCCATTAATGATAAAAGTAAATGCAATTATAAAATTTGTTATTCACAAGGTGTTCCATTTGAAGTGAACAACTCGAATAGCACTGAAGTTATGAATGAAATCGAAAAATATTTCAAATCAAAATTATATGACTTCCAGGAGTACATGTAGGTTATGTAGGTTTTAGCTCAAAATATCGCCCTTCAGCTTAAATTCAGATGTACATATACTCGATCCTTAACACTAAACCCACCATAGACCGGATTCATATACATTATTTTACAATTATTGAAGTGATAAAGTTGCCTTAATACAAATTGATTTAATAGATTTCTTTAGCCAATCGTATATTGTAATAAAAATCACACAAACTTTGAAGTAATCGGGTCTTGTTATTTTTATAAGACAATACATACTAGCTAATTTTATTGCTCGGTAGGTTTAGTGTTAATCACTTGGCTCATGATTTATTTTACGGTTTCAGTGATTAGAACTTCCTTGTAGTTCATAATTTCCTAGAAGAAGGAGAAAATGTATATCGATTATATGTCTATATATTCTCCAAAGGCTGTACATTAACAAGAACAAAATAGAAGTTTATTTCGGTTTAAAGGAAATTAATAACATACATATTTATTAGACTCTGTTCAAAATCTTCAGCTCGTGTCTCACACGCTGTTGTAGGGCAAGGGGTTAAATGACCTATCGGTCCGATCTAATATTTTTTTAGAAATCATATGACATTCTAGACGTATTCTTCCCTTAGAGTTGCTCGGAGTACTTAACTCTTGTTGATAAACTTAGTCTCTCCAATTTTTATTTTATAATCATGTCTGAGATTTCACTTAGACCATAATATGCCATTTCAATCATCGCACCAGCGAATTTTGAAGAACTAATGTTCGTTACACTTTGTTAAAACACTGCTGAGACAGTGACTGATCATCGAATGACCTAATGTACTACCATTTGTTGACAAGCATTCAAAGAAGCACAAAGTGCTCACAAGCTCTAGCCAGCACGCAATGTGACCAGTAATGCGCAAAAGTAAAAAAAAAGCGATGTCTAAAATTCAGGTTGTGGTATTGTGAAATACAAATAAAGAAACGTAGATTTTTATACTACTCACAATGTTTATTGAATTTCCAAGTTGTTGTCAAAAATTATGCTTAAAAACTTTTACCTAATTTTCAGTACATTAATTCACAGTCAAATATTATAAGGCCTACCAAGCTGCAGCATAATTTTTTTGTAATATTAACAATTTAACTCATTTTCTATGTTAAATGTTTATCAACTGCGATTCGAGTTTAAAAAAAAATACCAGAGTACCTCCGTGGTTTTTGGTATAGTAGGTAATTGGGGGTACATTAAATTACACATTCACGTAAATTGTAGCTGCTCACGTTTGTTTAAAGTGGAAAAAATAGTAGGAATTGTTATTCAGCGTCGACATCCATTGCGTAGATCCTAAGTCCCCAGAAGAGCCTAAGTCATCAGATGTAGACATTATAAAATATATGTATAATTGTTTTTTTCCCAAAATTCATATGCTTCAAATGATCGGTATGGTTTTTCACGCATGCTCGACAATCTGCAATAAGAAAATTTTTCAAATAAAAGCTAGTCAGTAATCACATGTTAACAAATGACAATTGAAAAAACATTTTATATTTAATAAGAAATTAAGTTTTGTATTATTTTTTAAAAAGTATTACGGGTCTTAGGTCGAAAATGGATTATCTTCAAAGATGTAAATTTTGTCTCCAACATCCATATAATGGTCACACCGTGCAGCGTTCTAATTTCGTGGATACATACAAGCTGTACGGTAAGACTTCGGAAAAGTCCCCGCACCGTTTCGGCACGAGACTTATGTCATTCTTTTCGTTTTGACATGCTGATAACGAAATGTACTTGTCATTTTTGGCGGAAGTGAGTACTTTTCGAGATATTCGCGTAAAACTATTGCTACTACTACATGAATCCTGCGTATATCTACGCGCCCGAGACGGCCTGCCGCTGCGTGTATGCAGCATAGACCCCCCTCCTTTCTGCTCCTCGGCGCAGCGGCTGACAAGCAACCTATATGTATAACGGGTGAATTTGTTAAAAAAATATTTTCGAATTTGTTAAAAAAATATTCTAAAACATTGTTCGCTCGAAAAAGAAACTAACCCAGACTAAACTTAAACCTACTAATTGCTTAATGTTTCAAGTGTTGAAATGACTGGTTTTCCAAGTAAGGTCAGGGTGCGAGGCAGGCCGTCTCGGGCGCGTATGTATACGCAGGATTCATGTAGTAGTAGCGGTAGTTTTTCGTGAATATCTCGAAAAGTACTCATTTCTGCCAAAAATGACAATTACATTTCGTGATCAGCATGTCAAAACGTAGAGAATGACATAAGTCTCGTGCCGAAACGGTGTAGGGACTTTTCCGAAGTTCAGCCAGCTATACTAGGAGCGGCAGCCCCTTCCCCAAAACAATAGACGACTTTCTATTTAAACAAATTCGTGAAACAATACGATGACATGTCCGAAGCAAACGATCACAGTGATTGAGCGGCTTCCTTTAAAGTATCTGTATCTTTTAAACGGGTGAATTCCCGATGTTAAAATTTTATATCGATCGGCCACCGGTACCTTTCGGAATACTATCCAAAGAAGCATTAACATAGAATTATGTTTCCTTCAAAACCAGATAACTTTTGTTCAAAACATTTATCGATATCATTAATAATTTCAGAAATATTCGAGTGATTCACTTCAAATGGGACACCCTCAAAAAAAATTTGTTATGACACTTACCGAATTCGTTTTATTATCCACTAAAAGATAGGTGTAAAAAAGTTATAGATTTATTTATAAAAATTCATGATTACCTTGAAAATTTCTGAAGAAAATGTTGACAAAAAATTTACTACAATAAAAAAATTTTTGATCGGTCTGCTAATGACTGAGTAATCTAAACTGATCATGTTCCATGGTTTACTCTGTATATACATATACCATACTATTATTCATACGTAATACTTGTTTAATATGCAAAAATAATTCGTTCAACAATCATATTCAAAATTTTCATTGAATATTTTCTGGCAAACTTCTGTAAAATACTTACAGAAGATAGCCGAAAGTAGTATAATTTGGCCCGGCTAGTCTAGATAATCTATAACTTTTTACTAGTAAGTAAATAATTAATTCTGACTGGTATAATGGTTAAGAAAGATCAGATATTTAATGTCGTTATATGATTTGCTTGAAACTTACAATAGCTCTGGTTTAATACACCTATTAAACCTAGACTAGTTTCCTAAATTGAACTACCTAATGGTTCCTAAATTGGATTGGTCCAAATCAAGCGACCTTTTCTTATTCTTAAAGTTACAAATCTCTCAATGTGGTAACTATGGAAAATCATTTTTCAAATATATCTTTACATATTTCGTTTTCCTCGACATATACTGTTATGTAAATGCTTATCAGAATTATTTTATATAATTTTTCATTTTTGTTTTCATATTTATAGTTCGTTTCTATATTTCCAAATAAAATGTACATTTCGTTTTCTGCAGTATGCTATTACATACTTATCACAATTATTTTTTATTTTCTTATGATATGTGAGTACTGCTTATACAGGGTGGGATGATAACTTTGTCCACCTTGAATATTTCTGTTACTTGTAATAATATGAGAAAATGATATATACATATATAAAAGTTGCACGGTACAGAGGGGGAGACATTGTGATTTAAACATTTTTTATGGGCGTGAAGGCATTTCGGAGATTTCGAGGTCTCCTTGGTTTCTTTAGTTACATGAAAAGACCTACTTTTTGTATCATGAATCGATAGAGTATCAAATTCTGCGTGGAAATGTATTTGACCTCTATATGTCCTAATATAATCGTTAACAAGATATAGACACATAGTGGGTACGTATAGAAAATTATTTCGATAATATCTCGTTAACTATTATATACTACATCTATTCATGATACAAAAAGTAATCACAATATCTTCCCCTCTGTACCGTGCAACTTTTATATATGTATATATCATTTTCTCATATTATTACAAGTAACAGAAATATTCAAGGTGGACAAAGTTATTGCCCCACCCTGTACATGTATTACTGCATATAATATACGTATATTTATAATATGCGTTTTATAGTTTAGGGAACGCAGTTCGGATGACCTTGACCTAGGCCTATGTTGACAGGGTCATCCTTCTAAGTAGCCCTCAAGAGGTTTTAAGCATTGCTGGTTTTTTTATTTAAAAGTTATGAACAAAAAAGTTTGAAAATTATAGCAGGTATTTTAATTATTGAAAAAGACTAATATGTAAGTATGTGGAAATGATGCACGTATTAGGCTTCGCGCATATTGGATCCGACTTCGTCCGACTTCCGACTTCGGCACGTACAGCCGATTTCGTCGGAAAATGTGCTCACAGTGGGCCCGATATCGGGCGAATCGGTCGAAGCCCGCAGTAGCCGAACATTTTCAAGTGCTTTGAGAAGGGTTTCAATGGGAAAAACCCCATGGGGCCCAGACATCGGACGATGGTCGGAGGAAAATCAAATCATTTTGTCTTTCGTCCGACGCGTCCGACGCGTACATGTTTCTACAGTAGAAATTACGATATTTTGTGATCTGTAATGTAAAATAAAATATATACATGGAAATATAAATTAATGGAGAAGGGATAAACAAGATAACATTATTTTTAATTATCGTTTATTTTAATTATTATTTAATTGGTCATCTCTGGTTCTTGAAAAAACTCAGACATAATTCGGATATTGTTTTAATTTTCTTGGTTTTAAAAATCTTAAGCTTAATAAATACGGATCTGAAGAAATCGTTTGTCTCGCGCTTTTAGGAAAGTCGCAAAATGTCGCAAACTTTTTGGATTATAATGTTCATATTTACGTCTAGTTCTAAACCAAAAAAAAAATAGATGGGGCTCAAAGGTACATAATAATAAACAAAAAAAATTAATAATTACCGTTCAAATTCTTATTTCTTATAATGTAGGATAATATCTATCTACACTCTGTGATCCCCCATCGAACTGAGGAAAGGACAGTGAAGTTCGAGAGCCTCGGTTGCCGAGGAATGTAATTTTATACGGGTCGAATATATCGGTGTGAGACCGCTACTAATTCAGGAGCAAAACTTCTTTATTTTTCTTTACTTTTTTATGGTATTTTCACCAACATATTTGCAGCATCTTTCTGATTAAAATGATACTAAATATGATGTAATTCCGATGATATTTACTTGTATAATGAACGACGAACAATTCGAACGCATCGAAGGACAGCGTATGGAAAAGAAAGAGACGCAAAATTACGACGTCGGCCGAAACTAGAAGGGTCTCACAGACGGGAGTACAGACCGCGCAACGAGAGTTGGCACAGAGAAACTTGTGGGTACTACATGATGCTCCCACTACGCGCTACACGTCTTCCACGAATGGCCGAATCGCTTGAGGAAGACAGCAAACGAGCATATTGAGTGTGACTGTAACAGAGAGATGTGGTGACCATGAAGTAAGATGGTGGTGACGCTGAGCGCCTATGTAGACCGTTCCCGCCAAAACGTAAGCGTAACAGTGGTTTCCACTGATCAGTGGTGGGATCCGCAGCCTTGCGTCAAGAGTGGGGACTCGCCGTCCCCCCTGCACCCCACTGACGAGATTTTGTGCCAACTCTCGTTGCGCGGACAATACCCACACATTTGAAATGTCGGACCGATACCTCTGACGCCACCAGTTTCGTCCGATGTCGGGTCCACTGTGCGCGAAGCCTTAGTGAAGGGAGATATTTCAAGCAGTCAAACGATAACGGGCAGAGGATTGTTGTATAAAGACATAGTCAATGCGCATGTGAAATAAGAATTTTAATCAGTATTTAAATAGCAGTTATAACTCAGTGAGGATTATGTAAGGAATTTGTGCTGAGTTATTTTTAGTAATAAACCCGCCGCGCCGTGCTATAAAATGGCCGGCGCGGCAACTTACTAAATAACTAAATGTGAAAAAATACTGGAAAAGTATTACATCATGCGTACGTGGACAGCTGCCTTACGACGGCCGGATTACTAGGCCTAACCCTGACCAATATACAATCACTCCCATTAATATTCGGACATTTCTAAAAAGACGATAACTTTTTTAATATCGGACCATACGACTTGGACTTTTTGGAAGAAGTGAGGACAATTAGCTTACTACCACAATTGGTAAACGTTGCAATGAGCTACAACGGCCTAAAGATGGTGAAAATTGCAGTTCTTCACAATTTTCGGCCTTAAACTGTAATAAATTGAAGGATTCTTACGTCTTCCGATGCCTGTCGCTATTTTCCTCGTCCTCCGATTTTGATGAAATTTTCAGAATGTATATTTGACACAGATTTGCAAAACGTATTTTTTTAATTTTCAATATAAGCCCAGACAAAAAAGATTGTAACAAACAACTTTTATTATTCTCTCGACAATATCGACCAATTGCAATTATTTCAAAATTTATTTTTCACGTCTTGTAATAAACTAATTGTCCTAACTTCTCAAAAAAGTCCAAGTCGTATATGATCCAACATTAAAAAAATTATCGACTTTTTAAGAGTGTCCGAATATTAATGGGAGTGACTGTATGTACATACTTCTAATTGAGTTATAACTACTACAGATTATAACAAGTTACTCCAGAGAGTGATTTTTACAGCATATGTTAAGATCATACATATAAAAATCCGTGCAAAATGTAAACATTGCAAGCGTAATTGGCATAACAGCCGGTCTTTCGCCTCCTTCCCGCCCCTAATAGCAACCAATTCCAAATTGGTTGAGACCGTCAAATTTGGGAGAGTGTTCTTGATAACATATATTAAAACCAAGATCACAAACATGTATGCATTGGCAAATCGTAATGTAGATATATTTTTATTAGAAACTTTTTAATAAAAAACAAGCGACGGCTAAAACCTATAGAAGATCACTGAGGAGTGTGACCTTGATAACATATGTAAAGGTCAAGGTCATCTGAGCTGTTTTCCCTAAACGTAATATTTAGTCATAATTATATACATTTCTCCAGAAATTGCAATGGTTAACTTCCTTTTTGAAGCAACTGTAAATACAAAAGAAATTTATAACAAAAATAAATAATCGCGAAAATTTCTAACGTTTTAAAAAAATTTTCTCAAACCTATAGAACTTGGTATTCTAGCAACGAGGGTAAAAAATTGCAAAAATAATGTTTCTCAATTATTTTTCATAAATGGATCGTAAGATTTCCTTATACAGGATGTTCATTTGAAAACTTTCCAGTCGAATATCTTGAAAAGTATGAAAGATATTAAAAAAGTGTAAAACACGTGTCCAGGGATTTCGAAAGAAAAAGAGGGGAGCAGTATCAGTTTTTTATTTGGGTGGCGTTTTCAAGATCATTTGAAGGTCAACTTTGTTTTTTCAAATGGAAATCTATATCTTTTATTATGGGATCTTGTTTTAGGTAAAAAGACCAGCAATTTTCGTAGGATACTTTTTTTTATCTGTACACTAGTTTCGGAGATATTTAGAGAGAAGTAGAGCGAGTCATGCTTATACTGCGAGAAAGTTTGTAATTTATTTATAACTATAACAAATTTTCAAAGTGTTTTCCGTTGTTTTCTAAAAAATAATACAGGCGATTCTCAAATTCTGAACGAACATTTTTGAAGGTATCTGTTGGAATAGCAGTATGTACATTCCTGTACGAACGCTCTACTTCTCTTGAAAAAAAATAAATTGTTGAATACCAATATTGCTACGTCGCAAATTGGTATTGGTCTGATTAGTTTTTCTAGAGCGAACGAAATATCGAATGCGAGAATCGCCAGAGTTAATAATTTATTATAATTATTTATATATAGCTTATACGTATACATAACTAGAAATTATAAGTAACCGGTGAACGTAAAAACATCCTTTTTGACAGTTTTTCTTCAATATTTCAAAAATTAATAAAGACCCGCCATTGAAATTTTATATTTAGGGTTCCCCCTACCCCGTCATCGGCCCTCCTCAAAATATGAGCTCGTAAATTTGTGTGGGTTATATTGCACTACAGTCGAAAAGAATTGTCACGTGCAGATCAATAATTAGAAACATTAAAAATGTAAAAAAACACGTAAAGCATATATTTTTTATAATAAAAAGGGCAGAATTTTCAATCATAAAAAATGCTAGAAAATTTTTCATTATTTTATTGGACTGTGACAGGGTTAAAGTCATTTCATTAATTCATTAAAACATAGTTATTACAGAGGTTAAAAAATAAGTGAACATTTTGAGTTTTTATTTTACACTGCAGTAATAAAACGTCCTGTAGTAATAAAACGTACTTTTCAAGACTGTAAAAATTTGCTTGACACACACATTCTTTGTTTAAGGTCATTACGAATAGTCCTTAAAATGAAAGATGAGGGAAAGATAGACAAATTGCCAGATTTTTTGGCAGCGTTTTAAAATTACTGGCAGCACCACCTTATAGAACATAAATCTATTACAGTGATCGGGAAGGCATGGTCGCGTTATTAGCAAATTATACTATACTAATAAAAAAATCTTAAGAAGCGAATGAACTTTTATAATGAACATCGTGTTTTGAAACCTTTAAAATTGCGGTATAATCCTATGGACAGATGAATCAATAACTGGACTTAAATGTACATATTCATGGAAAAATACATGTTTGGTGGAAATAAGATGAATTTTCGTCATATCTTTGGGCCAAACCTACATTACAACAGACCTGGGCGAAACCTATTTTGAATAATTAATTTAAATAAATTTTAAAAATAATGCTCTTTAGTATTAAACAAATAATGTATTTCAATTGATGATCTGTATCTCATCTGGTCAATTGAAGGAATTTAAAGCTATGCGAAAAATTGGGAAAATAATAAATTGTAGAGCCGATTATATGAAAGAATAATTTTTATTTGTTAATCGAGACATTGTCTCTGAAATAACATTCAAAATAAATGTCGATGAAATCAAAATATTGTCTAAATATTTATAAATAATATCAATAATATCTGAATGAATATATTGTTACAGCATAAAGAATATCAAATACCTAAAAAGAAGAAAATAATCAGTGAAAATAAAAATCAAAATCAAAATAATTTATTAGTTCATGTTATCGTAGCAAAAAGTTGGTATGGCTTTTAATAGAACTCGTTCCTCGAACATTTGGTCTGTTAGTGATCGAAACTTGGGGGCAACAGTTATGACGAAGACGGGAGGGGAGTATTATTATTCACAAATATTTTTTTTATTAATATGTCATTGTTAAACATATGTAGATTTCGTTCTATTAATCTCAATTTATAAATCTACAACATAAATTATTAAACGTCCTCTCAAAGCTTTAAAATATAAGTTCTAGTATAAATCATTTATTGTTTTACATAAACGAAAAAGAAATACCTGCTTCTTCTTCATCAGATCCGAAGTTATATTCGTGTCTTTGTTGATTATTTCCAATTCTGGATAACTTGTGGCCGCATTCATTTTCACATTCATTAACAAACTTTCAAGAAACAATGATCGGAAAATGTTTGTTTCACAATAGCAGGTACAAGTACAACCTTCAACCATCTAGTTTTAAATTTAGGGTGTGAAAGAGCAGCAACTATTGCATTCCGTGATAGTACGTTATGTATGTTAAAAGAGAACATTTCTTCGAATCGAATTTGTAGGTTTTTAATTTGTGCATCAAGTAAAACTAAACCAAAATTCATTTCCGGAATTACTATGTTTTTCTGCTAGTATTTGAATACCCCGCTTTAAGTCCAACAAACCAACCCATATGTAACACACCATCTGATGTACAGAAACACATCCAACAATTACTCAAGAAAAACTGGAACACAGTATGGAAAACCTTCAATTGCAGTACTCTCCACAAGAAAATACCAAATTTTTACGATTTGAATATCAACCCAAACTTCACACGCACCGAGAAAATTATAATTACCAGAATTAGATCAGGACATACAAAGTTAACGCATGCACACCTACTGGAAAACAATTCTCCTCCTATATGTGTCTTTTGTAACACAAAATTCTGCATAAGACATATAATCACAGAATGTCCACACTACAATGAAGAGAGGAAAAAACACGGTCTATACTCTATACGGAAACATGAATAATATTCGGTAATTATATAGAAAAGGTCTGCGTACTCCGATTTTGATGAAATTTTAATATGTTATGGAGCAACACATTCTGAACAACTTTTTCCTTTTCCAATATAGGGGGGTCGCTTTTAGTTTTCGAGATATTTGCAAAAAACTATCGGTAATGTTAATTTCATAACGAAAACCTTCTTTTTAGAAACACTGGATGCGTGTGAAACACTGGGTGAGTGTGTGTGGTATTGTTGTTTCTCATCTCCACAACGTGTTTACAAACAAAAAATAAACAGCTGCGGCCCGAAAATCTAGGAAATGGAATAACAGAAGAAACAAGCAGAATTAACTTGTAGATAACTCTGATCATACATACAGTCACTCCCATTAATATTCGCACACTCTAAAAGGCGATTACGTTTTTAATAATGGATCATGTGACTTGGATTTTTTCTTTTAGAAGTTAGAACAATTAGTTTACTACACGTTGAAAAACAGAAAATTTGAAAAAAATTGTAATTGGTCGGAATTACAAAGAAAATACTAAAAGTTGTTATTTATAACTGTTTTATGTGGGTCCATATTGAAAATTCAACAAACACGTTTTGTAGATCTGCGTCAACTGTATACACTCTGAATATTTCACCAAAATCGGCAAACGGTGCAATGAGCTACAACTGTTTGAAGATGGTAAAAATTGCAGCTTTTCACAATTTTCGGCCTTAAACTGTAATAAATCGAAGGATTCTTACGTCATTCGATGCCTGTCGCTGTTTTCCACGTAATCCAAATTGGATGAAAATTTGAAAATGTATACAATTGACACAGATCTACAAAATGGATGTTTTAAATTTTCAATATAAGCCACATAAAAAAATTGTAAAGCACAACTTTTAGTATTTTCTCTACAATACCGATCAATTGCAATTGTTTTAAAATTTCCTTTTCACGTCATGTAGTAAACTAATTATTCTAACTTCTCAAAAAAGTCCAAGTCGTATGGTCCAATATTAAACAAGTTATCGTCTTTTTAAGAGTGTACGAATATTAATGGGAGTGACTGTAGATAGGCTAAGCTTTCAATTTTCAAAGACACTTCCTGGATTTTCGGGCCGCATCTGTTTATTTTTTGTTTGTAAACACGTTGTGGAGATGAGAAGCGACAATACCACACACACCCACCCAGTGTTTCACACGCACCCAGTGTTTCTAAAAAGAAGGTTTCCGTTATGAAATTAACATTACCGATAGCTTTTTGCAAATATCTCGAAAACTAAAAGCGACCCCCCTATATTGGAAAAGGAAAAAGTTGTTCAAATCTATAATATATTAAAATTTCATCAAAATCGGAGTACGCAGACCTTTTCTATACATCCTAATATTCTTACTTCAGCCCCAATTCAACGAAGCATACTCAACTTCTGTAAGGAAATCTAAATATCTATTACACTGTAAACCAGTTTCTCCACTGACAATCGGTATAGTCGCTAATAACCTTGGTAGTTGAAGCGACTTTAAACACTAACAAAAAAAAAAAAAATGTAGGAATAAGGGAACGATAAAAGATATTACGTTCTCCCTGAAATACTTCGATGAATATGGCGAGAGCGTTAAGACGTGTAATATAATCGTTTATAACTGTCAAGTCCATTTCTTTAAAATCAATCTTCATTTGTAATGCATCAATTAGTTCACGAATTTGACGAATTCACAAATTTTTTAAGGTATCATAAGGGGTTATCCAAAATAGACTATAGGAAGTTTTTAAATAAAAAACATACTATTTTTAATTTTATTGTTTTTTTTTATTTAATGATCAGGTATCATCTATGACAATTATGTGTGAAAGACGATATCTGTCAAATGACCACCACGACCACGTTTACAGACATCAATTCGTACATCAAAATTTTCGATGACATTTTGGCATATTTGCTCGTTTAATTCAATTTCATTTCTAATGTTGTTTTTCAGGTCATGAATTGTTGTTGGCATAAACTTTACTTTTCAAATAACCCCAAAGAAAAAAGTCCAATGGGATCAAATTACACGAACGAGGTGGCCAATTCACATCACCATTCCTTGAAATGAATCGACCATTGAATTTTGATCGCAATAAAGTGGTTTTCACGCGTTGTGTGTGGCGTAGCTGCGTCTTGTTGAAAATAAACATTGCTAATTTCGATTCCATTTAATAACAGCCATAAATAATCAAAATTTATTCAAAATTCGCCACAAACTGCCATAAGAAATGCTCAATTCTTGAGAACGACGTGGAATTCATGTTGATGGGTCATTAGCAACACTTTCACGAACAGCAACAATGTTTTCATTCGAACGAGCTGTTTTTGGTCTGCCAGACTTTGGTTTATCAATGATAAATTATCATGAACAGATCCAGTTTCACCATATTTCTTAACCAAATTTCGAATTGTTTGCTCAGATGGACGATTATTATGCCGAAAAAATCACGTAATTTACGATGGGTATATTTTATCGAACACTGATTTGCAAAATAAATTTTAATAACTTTAACACGCTCTTCAATCGTATACGACACCATTGATAAAATTATCTGTCATTGTAAGTTAGAAATACAAGAAAATGACAATAAACAAGCATGGCGTTTGACAGATATTTTCATTCAACATCCTAAAGGTACTTTTGGATAACCGTGTATGTTGAATTCGATCCCGTTATTGTTGGACGATTTAATGAGTATCCTAATATTCCATACATAATTTCTGATTTTGTTTGGATAAGAAGTTGCGGACCATAACTGAGAATATTTTTCCAGTAATTGTGCATATGATACTTTAAAACTGCTTACATCAATTGCTTTTTTCAAGTCAGTGCTCGCTATTAAGTTTAAAGTATGGCAATAACATCTAATATGCATTGGCAAACGTTATAAATCAGGTCTTTGTCGTTTATCGATATCGTTGGTCATACATTCTTCATTAGAATCTAAGACACCGTTACGAAATATTTTAATAAAATTCGAACGATTGTCCGTTACGGTAGCATATATTTGGTCATTTCTAATGCCAAATTGCTCGTACATTTCTTGTAATAAAATTACAATACGTTCAAATGTGTGCGACCCACTGAATCGACGACAAGCTAAAGGAAAAGATAACCTTCTTAGTGACAAAGCATCGACCTAATGTACTGTATCTTCCAAAATTCTTTTCCTTCTCCCTGACCAAACATCTACTGCGGTACATAAGACAGAAACATTTGTAAGTTTCCGTTTGATATTAGCTGTGTATTCCATAAATTTATTATTGATTTTTTTGGTTACCTTTATTATTTATTAGATTTCGAAACTTAATGTTTTTGACAGTGTTTAAAGGAACTAAAGTTTTACTATAAATCGTACCACATCATTTTCAAATTTCTTTGGAGTACAATCATTATGGTACACTTTACTTTTATTTTTAGTTTCAACTATATTAACTCGACGATTTTTGGATAATTTTAACTTCTTCGAATACTGGTATCTTTCAAAATTTTCAATTTCTTTATCGCCATGTACTCGTTTTAAATGGAAGTTCAAATTCAACAGAACAGGAAACTTGCCTTTCATTTCAACACATTTCGTACATTTGTTGCATACTGCTCTTACGGTACCCATCAAAGTTGACATTTGTAGGTATCGCTTCAAAAAGGTGCCCTCTAGTAGAACTTTTCATTTAGCTTTTTTCAGTATTTCATCAGCAATACGTCACCGAGGGCTTCACTTATAGTAGATAATTGTAAACAGTTGGAACTACTACTCGCATTAGATTTTCACAGTTCACTCATTGCTTCAAATAGCAATTTACAATATTGTTCTTCAATTCATCAATTACTTTCCAATACTGAAAATACACAAATGAGATTTCACATGAGAATTCACCGAGAGCTAACTCAATACTGAACTGTTTTCTACATTTCATGAATAGCATGAGTTAACATCAACAAAAAGACCCTAACACTGAATCGGTACTAAGAAGCGTAGTTCTTTCTTCTCTTTCTGGAAGAGTAGTAAGCGTAGTGTCTACTATAATGTCGTGCGCCGTAGTCGTAGAGTAAGAAACAGTAAATATAAAAATTTTACGCTGCACCTTGGACAAACAGTTATTTCTATCGGAATCAAATAACAAATAATTTATTTCGGGAAATAAAAAATAAATAATTTAATTTTTATACGAGATACTTAATTAAAATTGTGTTATTTGAAAAATAGATTATTTCTGAAATAACTTTGAAAAGTAATTTAAAAATAATGTTGTTTACAAATTTTGTTAAACGCCCAGGTCTGCAGTAAAGTTTTTTTACATTCTTGAGTAGGAAAAACTGTAACTTTCAAAGAGAAAGTAAATTTACCTTAAATTATTGTTACAAGAAGTAATAGTACCAGAAAGAAGACGTCTGATAAGAGTTATCCTATAACAGGATAATGCATCGATCCATAGGATGAAAATTGTTACAAAGTATTTGTAAGAACATTCAATAAACATTTCAAAATAGCTTCTACAATACCCTGATCTGTCGCCTAAAATTACGCATCGCAGAAACAGGGCCATATAATTTAAATGAATTACAAGAATTAATAGAGAAAACACGGCAGTTATTTTCAGTTGAAGAATATGCAGAAGAAATACACGCTTTCTTTACCCGATCGATTGGCAAAAATGTCTTTCCGGGATGTTCATTATTGCGGATATTATCTTCTTAACACTTTGCCTGCCAAAGCAATGGCCTCAAACATTTCATAAAATCGAAGTACAATAATTTATTTAATGAAAAAACTATTGGAAAATTAAAATTTAGGACACCGAGTAGTTCTTTAACCTTCTTGCATTTCCCAGATATTAACCAAATTTGGTATAATAATTATATTAGCGTAATAATTCATTTTTAAGAATGGACAAATAATTCTGTCACCCATATATGGGTGACACGGCAATCTACGTGTTAATATAGTTCGTGTTGGTTCACTTTTGTGACGTGCGTTGATCACATAAACTGTATTTATATTTTTTGTTTGAGTGTATTCATAATTAATATAACTTTTGAAAATGAAATATTTACCTCGATTCGATTATTCTTTTGTTAGCAGTCGGGCTGTTTACACAGTTTTGTTATATACTGTAAATCTCTCGCACGGCCGGGCAGCGAACGCGATCGAAGACGTCAGTAACATGGTATCGCGGATTGTCTTCTGAAAGAAGGTTCTCTATAAAAATCATCTGGAACGTGAACGGTGCCGGTTCAACGTGACTCGAAGCATAACACTCGACCGCCAGGACAAGTTCGATCGATTCACCTTCGGATTTCTAGCCGTACCCTATATATTTAGCATATCTCCCATAACTGACAGCATGTTATTTCACCAACAAATAATACGCAAGAACCATTGTGTATCCGACGAAGAGCACTTGAGATTGGAGGGCACCCTTAAACGCTTTTAAATACACGCGGAATGGGCAGAAAGGGTGTTGGAGGGCGGCCGAAAGAGAACCGAGGACCGAGAACCGAGAACCCGAGGACAGAGGGTGAGCACGGACGGCTACGTGGAAACGCGTCCGTCGGTCTTGCTACCTGCTAAATTACTACGAACAACTAAACAACTGATGAAAAAAAGAGAACAGAGGAAGAAAGAGAGAGAGAGAGAGAACATACTTCGGGCTCCAATTATCGCGCATCGAAGGGTCTCGCTGATGACGGGTATGCAGCGGACTTAACACTAGAACTACCAAAGTAGTCAAACATGACCGGTTTCTAATTTTTCATCGAAATTTTCGCAACTGTCGAACTATACGTTTTATTAATTACACCGTCCATGATGCTTTCACTTTTTTTTTTGGAATTTTGATAACCAATTGCCGATTCTTCCAAACGTTGATGCGCTAAGAAGGAATTTGAAAGTCGTTTTTCTTTTAGTTATTTAATAAAAACTAGTAAGAATACATTTTTCATGTTGTTACTAGTTTTTGGCATGCCTGTATGTATAACATGCTAAATACTATCTACAATATTGACTTCTACAAAATTCTACGAATGCAAATGTAAATTTTGTAGTATTGCAAACGGGAGAAAATGATAGTACAAGCACAAAATCTACAATTCTCAGTCGGAGATGAGCTAGTGAATCGCAAGTATCAGACATGAAATATAGTAAATAAAATATGTAATGAAAGTTTGTGATCTACATATGTTAATGAAGGCAATAAATTAATAAAAATGAATGATGGAAAGTAACTATAAGTGCTCGCGAAGTATATGTATGTATACCACATCGAAACTAAAAAATATTCGATGACGCAAATATCAAAAGTCACAAACAGAAGTCGTAAAGTTATAAAGGATGCATTGAAAGATCCAGAAACTTATGGGAAAAAAGTTTTGGATGTTCGCAGATCCTATCTACTTGCGAAAAATGGACAACAATAAGAACGACATCAAGTTTGAAGATGACTGCGAGACTAACTACACACAGTGTTGGATGTAGACACTAATATGAAAAATGTCAGACGCGATTTTAAAAAAATTAAGCGCTTAGTAAGTTGAAAATTACAGAAGAATTTGTATTTGAAAGAGCAATATAAATCAATCGTTTGTAATTTGCAGAAAAGTAAATATTTATGAAGAAAAAATGCTGAAGAATTTATGAACGGCAACATTTTCAACTTGTTGGATGAATCTCATAGACTCAATTATTATTATCATGATTTGAGACAGGAACAAATTTTGCGTCATCAATAAATACAAGATTGCGGCGTAATGATTTGATCTAATATCGACTATTATAAAAAAATTGATATAAAATTTATTGCTGAACAAAATAATAGAAGAAAGAATTTAGATATTATGTATGAACAAACAAATGCATATGTTGCAGGTGTTGCTGAAGAAAAATCCGTTTTCCAAAACGGAAACGCTCTGGTTCATACTGCAGAGTTCGTGAAGTAATATTTATCCTTAAAAAAAATAATTCGGATTTTAGATTGGCCAACAAGATCTCTCGATCTCAATATTATTAAAAATATTGGAAGGAATTTTTTCAGAGTAGGAGACAAAAATGGCAGACAACTTGAAACCATTAAATAATTTTTAACAACGCATTCAAGAGGATTGAAAAAAATTGACTGAGAAAAGTGTTAAAAAATTATATAAACCTTCACACAATCTATTTCTATGCACGTGTGCTACTATTTTGTTCCGCAAGACTTTTGAAAAAATATTGTTTTTGTCGAATACGACTAAACAGGTTGATAAAATCCAATTTGATGTTACTTATGTATGCTATTAAAAGTATCCTGGCGTAGTGTACAGAAACAAATTTCAGTTGCAATATGAAAATGAATGAAAATCATATAAATCTTAATGTGTGCTATCTTTTTGTCCTGGAGTGTATTTTTTTGAATAACTAATTTCTTATGCAAAAATATAAGAAAAGTGCTATTAATTTTTTGTTAATAAGTATACACATTTTCTTAAGTTTTATAAATTCATAGATGCCATAAATGCATAAAGATCTACCGTCTATTGATAACACTGCTTCTCTTCTTCCTTGTTTTTTGATTCTTGTAGGTTTTGAATACCAGAAAATCAAAAATAATAATTAAGAAGTAGGTGCATGTATTTTTTATCATTTCTTGAAAGTGAGTTGATGCAGTATACAATATTTGTGCATTTTGCACTATATTGCCTCTTACAAGAAAATCTCGCACCAATTGAATTTATTCGAAAGTTTGATAAATAATATTAGGTTTCACAAAGAAGTATAGTAATTTTATACAAAGTTATATACATTTTTTCTATATAAAGCATACCATTGCACAATGTCATTTACTTTTACTGGACGAATACGAATGTTCCAATTTAAACTTTTACATACCAATGTTCCAAGATAGAAACAGTGTGATTATCATTCTTTTAAAGATCCTCGTAGGTCCTGATTTTTTTCTTAATTTTTTTATGGAATAGTTTGAATACTGAGTTGCATAAAAGTACTGTTGTAAATGAATTCTTGTTTCATAAAAGGTTTCTTGATTTTTTATTACATTAATCGTAATTTTGGATATTTTTGTTATCGAATTGGTGTTCGAATTATTTTTATTTTCATAAACATACAATGAACCACGAAAGTATTCGAACGGTTTCAAATTCAATGTTTGAGAGTTTTCCAAAATGTATTTACATTACTAACTCCATAATGCTTTTGATACATTAGTAACTCGTAAGTGTCGTGATTATATATGTAAACTTCGGAGACGATACAAATCAAAAGCCACGGAATTACTTTGCAATGAGACTCGTTCTGGACGGCCTAAGAAACTGACGCATGACGGAGTGGGAAGAGAGTGCAATTATCCGGGAAATAAAAAAAACATCCAACTATTTCTGCTCCAAAATTGGCTGGAATGATGGCTGATGCGTTTGCAAAGAATGTTCATTCTGAACTCTGCCGAAGAATTATCAATAAGTGTAGTTTTTAAGGTCGCGTCCCCCTCAACAAGCCGTTCATAAGCAAAGTGAGTAAACAAAAGAGATTAAATTTTGCTAAAACATGCATTAATAAAGATAACGAGTTTTGAAAACGTATTAGATTCTCAAATGAGAGTAAATCTAACGTATTTAGGTCTGATGGCTATTGTAAAATTTGGAGACAAGTGAATAAGGAAATGGATCCTAAAGGTACGTGTCCATCTGAGAGTTTAAACTCGCGAGTTACTCTCGAGAGTCAAATTTGACAGTGTACACGGTATTGAGAGGGCTATCGGAGAGCTCCACGGAAAACTCTCGGAGAGCAAACAGAAAGATGAAAAACGCTAATGGACACGTTCAATTTTTCCCTCGGCGAGCAACTGTCAGCTATACGAACGCCATTCGTATTGCTGAGAGTTGTCGAGATAATTTTCACATATATGTATATTATATTGTATACATATTTATTATATACAACAATGAGCGGGAAACACTGGTCTGACACAGAAGAATTAATCACGTTGTATGAAAATAATGAATTTTTATGGAATATCATACACCCAGATTACAAGAATCGTGATAAGAAAAATAATATTTTTAATGAATTAGCAAAAACATTTAATTGTGATTTGAAATTGTATAATTTTACTTCTAAACTGTTGTGCATCTTCTATATGCAATTATTGTATAAGTGTAGAAAATGCACCCATTTTATCGCGTCGCATTATCTATGGTTTAACCCCTTCGCTTACAATATCGTCTGAGAGACGTGATGAAGATTCTGAACAGAGTTTAATAAAAATGTATGTTATTAATTTCCTTTAAACCGATATATAATTCTATTTTGTTGTTGTTAATGTACAGCCATTGGAGAATATATAGACATGCAATAGATATACATTTTCTCCTTTTTCTAAGAAATTATGAACTACAAAGAAATTCTAATCACGAAAACCGTAAAATAAATCGTAAGGCAAGGGGTTAATCCAGCACTTTCTCTTTTTGGAATATTTCTTGTTCCTTATTAAATACATTGCAACAATTGTAGCAAACTTTGGCACATCCATTCTGTTCACAAGTATTCTAATAACTATCAAGATTCATCTGAGAGCTACACGCACGAAATTCAGATGGCCATATACCTGAGAGGACTTTCCGAGAGTTGACTGTCGCGTTAATCTCCGAGATCAAAAAATTTCTGAAGTAGTCTCAAATAGACACAAAAATTGAGAGTACTCTCGAGAGCAACTATCGACAAAAACTCTCAGATGGACACATACCCTAAGAATCTTTGTCCAACAGTGAAGCACGGAGTTGGGTTCATAATGGTGTATGGGAAGTAATGGTGTTGGGAACCTTGTTATTATTGATGGGATTTTAGATAAATATAAATATTTACACATAATGAAGAAAAATTGAAAACAAAGTGCGGAGAAATTAGGCATAATAGACCATTTTTATTTCCAAAGGGACAATGATCGAAAACATACCGCATATATTGTAAGAAAATGTACCTTACATATTGGAAACACCTCCCCAAAGTCCAGACCCAATCCTATTGAGCATTTATGGACAGAAATTGGAAAACGGTTATCCAAATGCATGCCAAAGTCAAAAGAAGCGTTAAAAAAGCAAATTATGGAAATTTAGAATAGTGTTGAAAAAATATCACTGAAAATTTGGTGAATGGTATGCAACGACGCGACGTCTAAAAGATGTAATCAGTGCTCACGATCGAGCAACAAAATATTAAAATTTCGTGTTTTTGTGAACAACGTATTTATATAGTCATTCGAGTACTTTTATGGCCTTCATATTGTCGATGTTTCCAAGAAATATTTGATAACTATTGTTAACATTAGTGTATCGTCTTCAAAGTTTACATGTATAATCACGACACTTACAAGTTACTACTGGAATAAAAACATTATAGAATTCGCAATGTAAGTACATCTTCTAAAGCCTCAAATATTTCATTTGAAACCATTCGAATCCTTTCAAGATTCATTTTAGTGATTCATTTCAGAGCGACTCATTTTAATCATTCACTAGTGACTAACCTGGTAATTATTTTGAAGTTTGCCTTCCTCATCGATTTTAATGACCTTAAAATACGTTTCCAAAGTCATCATTCGGATCAATTTTTACCATTAGTTTCCGAAATATACAAAGAAATATGTATTCAGTATAGACTATATTATTGTCTACCTAACCGAGATCTAACTTAGATCTCAGGTAAATCTAACTCAGATCTATAATAATTCAGATCTCTGTGTTACCGTGAAGTTCTTTTTCCTTGATTTCGCAATACAATCGCAAAACACGTAAACGAAATCTTAAACATGTACATACACGATCTTTTGTAAATATAAATACAGAATTTTTAAACAATGGTTAAGTTGTTAAGTCTAGGTTTGGTTTAGGTGAGGTCTATGTTAAGTTTGAATTAGAACTCCAGTCTGTGTAAAAAGTACACTCTTTAAATACGAATAACATTTTCAAATGTGGACCAAACGGCTTGCATTTTTTTGAGATATTAGAAGCATTTATTTATTTGCTAATGTGCTAATAATTTCTTTGGAAAATTGTTATTGGTTACAGTTGCGAAGAAAAAGTGAAATTTTCTTCATGATTTTTAAGTTTTTTATCTGTGACTATAATGAAAATTTAAAACATGCCTTTTGTACATCTAAGAATTATATATACATACATATACAGGGTGATCCTTTTAAGTAAGACCACTTAAATATCTCTTCAGCTTATTTTGATGCAAAAAATATTTTTTACGTAATGTGCATGGTGTCGAAGAACCAATATCTCGCAAGAATATTTGCTCCACAAGGTCATTTTTTCTGAGTTATCAACTTCATCGGTGTTTATTGACCCATAACTACATTTTTTTATTATTGCATCGTGTAGCTGATCGAAAAATACATTCAAATATGTGTAATAACATGACCTTTAATTGACCTTGATCTTCGAAAATTAAAGTTTTACGTAAAACTGATGTCTACCGAGGTCGTAGGATTTGACCAAGACTCGACAATCAAGAGCGTGAATGTAAATAAACATGTTTGCTATCGTAATATAATGAGGGAACGAATGAAGTTGGAAGGGGCTGGAATGTCTGAGGAGCGACCGGTAGTGGGGGGGGGGGGGTTTCACAATTAGAGTAAGGAGTGAGAAGGAGTAGTTTTTAAGTAGTTGTAAGTTTTTTCTGTACATAGATCTCTCTCTCTCTCTCTCTCTCTCTCTCTCTCTCTCTCTCTCTCTCTCTCTCTCTCTCTCTCTCTCTACCTCTCTCTCTATCGTTTTAGTACTAGTGTTTAAGTTTTAGATATAGTAATTGTAAGCATTTAGATAAGGTAGAGTAAGTTAGGTTAAGTTAGAAATTAAGGATATGATAAGGATAGGATAAGGAGGAAGATGTAGAGGTAAGAGAGGAGTAATGGATAAGCATTGCAACCCCGAGGGGAGACAATAAAATACTATATACTATAACTATCGTAATATGTACTGATGATACCTAACAGTTTGAAATCCTGATCAGTTTCAATTTATCAGTGGATACTGCCTGAAATGAACTAGAAATAGAATCAAACAGTTTATCATGAACAACCAACTACACCAGAGGACATGAAAAACCGAATAATTAGAGCTTGTGCTGATATTAACCCCTTGCCGTACCATTTGTTTACGGTTGCTGTGATTAGAACAATTTTATCCCCAAAAATTACACAGATGATGAAAGAAAATCTATATTTTTCGTATAGCCACATCTGTTTTAATGCTTACATATTGAGTACAAAAAATACAATTTTATTTCGTTTTAAAAGAAAGCCATAGCATTCACAATTGTTTGAATTCGTTTAAAATCTTCATAATGAGTTCGATTCTTTCAAATACGGCAAGGGGTTAATTCTGAAACAAATGAAAGATCTGTACAGTCGGTCATTGCACGTTTCAGGAAATGTATCACCGTAGAAGGAATCTACTTTGAAGATCTCTGAAGATGATAACTTATGAGAAAGTGAGTGTTGTCTTAACACATCTGATGATTGATATTTTTAGTGTGATAAAAAATATTTTGTTCGCATTTATAGGATCAGGAGTATTGGCCAAAGATATTCGACGTAAGTTCTACGTTAAACTTTAATTTTCGAAGATCAAGATCATTTCAAGGTCATGTTATTATACATATCTGAATGTATTTTTCGATCAGCTACACGATGCAATAATAAAAAAAGCAGTTATGGGTTAATAAACACCGATGAAGTTGATAACTCCGAAAAAAATGACCTTGCATCACAATAAGCTGAAGAGATATTTAGGTGGCCTTACTTAAAAGGATAACCCTGTATAATTGTATTCGCTTCTCCATAAATTGCGATAGTTATTGTCTCAAGTTATCCTTCAAGACATTAGAACGATTAATACAAAATAAAAGCTATCGATAGAATGTTCGCCACTTATTAAAAATTATAATAGAAAAAAAAGAATTTTTATACATATCCTATTCCTTGAAAAATGCAGAAAATTTTATACAAAGATTTATACTTAGTCTAGTTACATAGTCATCAAGTATAGTAACCAACTCCAAACCATAGGATAACTTTTCTGCAATATTAACAAATTTTCCAATTATTTATGCTAAGTGATTATCAATTTTGACTTGAGTCCTTTTTTAATATTAGTTGGGAACATATTAAATATCCTGTTCACAGCAACTACTTGAAGTTGCTCACAATGGAAAAAATAGTTGGAATCAATATTAAGGTCGGTGTTTAATATTACACAATATGTATGCATATAATAAAAGATGAAATATTGTATCTTAGAACATCGTATGCCAATATGAATTCATGCTCATAATATAGCAAGAAAGTAATTCAGAAGATATATTAAAACTAAAATTTCAAACGAGTGTTAATTGTTCATCATTTTCCCCTAAAATTCCCATTTCCGATAGATTGATAAAAATGATTTTCAAATGGAAATTAGCCACCATGTGACAACAAATTGGCAAAATACTTATTTTGGGAAAATAGTACAAAATAATTATAAAAATATAGTGCAATTCGTTTCAATTTCATTTTTCATGTATTCATTCAATTCGAAATTTACCACAATAAATAGATCTTTAAATAATAAAGTTGTTATAATTGAAAGTAGTATAGGAGAATTTATAAAGTGACGTTTACTAAACAAATGGACGATTGAACTGCAAGAGAGAGTTATATTTTAGTATTTAACAATGGCGAAAGGTACGAATCTCCTTCAGTCATAAATCACTTGAATACTTTCGCTTATGGTCCGCTTATGATTATATTCTGTTGTTCCTTTTTACGTGCATCCAGCTAAACCTAATAGACATATGAATTTGATCAGACGTTCATCAGACCACGGAGTTATAAATTTAATATCCTCGAGACTCATCAGTGTCCCAAAAACAAACACCTTCGCCTCTCCATGAATTTATAGTATGTGTACGTTGCCTACACGATAATCAAATAACACCGATTTGATCGAATACAGGATGCACGTAATTAAAGAGTATGTAATTATGGACCTCGCCCAGGATGAAAAGTATTATGTTGTTATTAGTTATTAATTGCTTTATTAGATTAAGCTTACCGGCGGGTGCGTCAGGAGGCGGTGAATGCGGTCCGATCATTCTCCTTTTTTGATTTTTTAACTGATAGAACGACGAAAATAAAATGCTAAATCAGTTTGCTTTCATCGAACTCTTGGGGCTGTAGGTATTATGATTAATTCTATAAATAAATACCTCCATGTTTTCTTATCATTAGAGTGAAATACGTTTCATTGCTTGCGTTGTTCCTCTAAGAAAATGTAATAATGTAATATTTAACATTAGATTTATGGAACACTAAGAGCCACTGCTTTATATTGTTTTATAAAACTTACGAAGATGTATTAAAACAAGTTTCTAATATCTTAATATCTTAATTAAAACAAGTATCTAATAATATAGGTTCTAAGAAATAAATTCATTGAATAATTTTTCATAAATTTATCCTTATAGTTTCAAGAATCGTAAATTAAACATTTAGCAATTTATCATTTTGACGGATCCCATGGTTCTAGTGTTACATATTGCATAAAAGTGAGTAGAAGTTAAGAGACAAAATAATTCAGAAGGAATAGTACAACATATTTTTTACTAGTATTTGTATACGAAATTATTTCAATATAATTCAGGAGGCGTATATCTTTTGCTTTGCGAGAATGGAATGGAATATGTAAATATCATTTACATTAATTTTCGACGAACGTGAGTAACAGCTAAAGTATTCGTTAAAATTGTTGTTTCATAATTTTGACGGTGAATGTACACTTACCAGGAACCAATAACTATTATAACCAAAATGAAAAAAAATTATAGAACAATAATTATTTTTTGATTAAATTGTTTGTGATCACAAATTATAATAATAAGTGACCGAAAATTGGATTCACTGCCGATAACTAGTATTAATGATAGAAATTTATATATTTCAATTGTTTATGACTAGACAGCGGATCACTATGCAAAATAAAAATTTTCTAACTAAATTGTAACAAACTGGGAGTGAAATAGAATTTTATTTTCTTGTTTAATATGTTTAATAGGCAGAAAATAATATAACAGTATGTTCAAATTCTTCTGTTGTTTTTACTGTTCTAAATTACACCTACTCATTTTTGTCATGAAGGCATAAAATCCGCTGTATGGCAGTCATCGGTGAAGAATATTGTATTTTATTTGCATACATATAATAGATACAAATAATGAAAATATAATTTTGGTTACATTCGACTAACCACATTTTCGGCTTCGTAATTTATATTTTATTACTGGGAATAGAATAATTTTTATTTATAATTTCTCACATTCGGTATCGTTTCCGTACAAAATTGATGCAATTCTTCAGATACAATAAATTGCAACTAGGGATTGCAATACCGGTACACCGGTATACCGAATACCGGTATTTCGTGCTATTTTGTAATTTCGTGAAACCTGTATTTGCTAAGGTAAAATATTGGTATTTTCGGCATGAGCTATAAATAATACTTTTTTTGGGGGGGGGGGGGGGCATTTACTCTTATTTGAAATTTACAAATTAATTTTTCCGATAGTGAATTTGATTTAATATCAAAAACTGTATCAGCTCTGCTTCCAATAAAGCTGGCTGTGGAAGCATTATGTCGGAAGGATTCCAACTTATTAATCAGTGAATGCAACAATAAATTTTATGTTTCAATCACTTAAAGATCAGGACATGCCACTGTCTGAGAAATTATACAGTGCATTGAAAATTCGTATGCAGAAAAGGCATAGTGAACTAGAAAATATTTTAAGGTATTTACATAATTATAACGACTCTAAAAAAGAAAACTAAAAGGAAGGAAAGAAGCTAACAAGGTCAAATGTAATTAAGTTCGTCGTCAATTTCCACAAAAACGTTTATGAAAAGCAAACAGAAACCTATTCAGAAGAATTCGTTGAAGATGATGTTGATGTTGATATCGAAAAAGAATTGTCTCTCGAGAAGAAATTACAATTAGCTGTAAATAAAAAAATTTCCACTAACAATAATACAAAAATAATACAACAAATAGGTTTATCCAAAACCATCAGACGAGAGACCGAGTTGTTAGAAGATGAAGGACATCGAGGCAAATATTTAGAGAAAGTATATCGCTCATTATTATTGCAGGTAATTTTTGCAGAAAAATACGTTCCAAGCTTAAGGACAGTTCAATAGATGCATTAAGTTTTTTACAATAACATTTCAAAAATATGTAGTTAATAAATCAGTTAATGCTTTTTTCTATTAAACAACTGTGTTTTTGTACATTCTTGAAAATTCCTAATACCGGTATTAATACCGGTATTCCGTTACAACATTTAAACAAATACCGAATACCGGTATTGTATTTTTAGTCCGGTATTGCAAACCCTAATTGCAACAGTACGATTTCAAAAATTTGTCTGTTCAATAAATAACACAGCCCAACAAAATGAAACTTTTTTCGTGTTCTGCAATATCTGTTGGATGATCCATATAGAGTTCGTCATTCTAAAACCATATCCGAAAGCAGACTTGCTCCACGATGCACAGTTTCGGAAAAACATTGGTTTTTGTGAAAATGCATGATTTTGATGAAAAATGAAGTGTTACCCGAAAACTAAACATGCGAGAAAGTTCGGCTTTGCGTCAAAAGATAGACGGGACTCGCCTCTATATGTATATCCATATAGCCAATTATATTTCTTTTGTACTTTCTATTAGTTGTAAATGCTTGTTGAAGTTTGAAAAAGAGCTAACACGAGTACTTTATACGCTATATTTTGGTATTTATGAGCAAAATCCTTTATCTAGCAGGAATTGACTATACAGTATTGAGTTCTACTGACGTTTCTGATAAAGAAACCAGTCACGAAAAACATTTGGCTCGGTTATTATATCAGCAGGTCAAGAAAATATTCATCGACTGATTGTTTGCAACGCGCTCGCGCCACGCGATCATTGCAGCCTTTTCTCGACGCACCAGCGCCATCGCTATGCTTAGTCGACATTTGTACCATTCAAATATGTCTTTCCTTACTATTGTTAAATTACATTA
Organism: Sphecodes monilicornis; assembly: GCA_913789915.3. Lineage (NCBI taxonomy): Eukaryota > Metazoa > Arthropoda > Insecta > Hymenoptera > Halictidae > Sphecodes > Sphecodes monilicornis. Next base: position 14,612,276 of record OU565298.1, read on the forward strand.
ATTTTGGATATTGTTCTGAAAGGCACCGGTGGCCGATCGATATGAAATTTGGAGCATGCTATGAAGAATGTGGAAGGACCCCAAATATAAAATTTTAACTTCGGGAATTCACCCGTTTAAAAGATACAGATACTTTAGTGGAAGCTGCTCAATCACTGTGATCGTTTGCTTCGGACATGTCAACGTATTGTCTCACGAATTTGTTTAAGTAGAAAGTCGTCTATTGTTTTGGATGAAGGGCTACTGCCCCGAAACACCCTCCCGGCCAAGGAAACTAACCCGGACCAACTCTGATTAGTCTTTCAGCACGCACCACGATACGACTCGAACTGTCTCACATTTCCCTAAGCATCGCGTTTCCAACGGAAAAAAACATAAACAGATCGCACCACGATGTATGATACACACATGCATACATATCCCTCAGGCATTCTTACATTGTCGCTGAATATAGCGTCCAAAGCAGCGATGGGCAATTTTGCCTCAATTGAGGCAAAACCGTTCACACCGTAGCGCCCTCTGTCCCCTTCCAGCAAGCGCGGTACAATGGGGCAACAAAGACACGAGACATTGGCGTACGCTTAGACCATATATACTTATAAACCTGGCTTCAGATAACGTCCTATGTTCCAAGATTAAAAGATGACGTAGGAGGCCAAGTGCTATAGTCTGTTGAGAAATCGCAGTACCTTGGTGGTAAAGTGCTAGAGGGGAAAGGGGAATCGTCATCGCATCTGATTCTGTATAGATATTTATGGAAACTGTAACTGTAATATACATACATTTATCTTATTATTCGTTCATTCTTACTTTGCTCTAGTTATTTTAAATATGCCTAACTCATTTTGTTGATTATAATTGGGAAAAAGATAAATTTTAATGTAGAAGTTGATAATATGTTAAAAAAATACTAGTCAGAACAATATAGGTACATGTATATGTCGAATACAATCAGAGTTGGGCATTATTTAGATAAATAATTATTCAAATAACGATTCGCGAATAAAAGATACTTTATCTTCATTCGTTATTCAAAATTTTTATTTAGATATAAATTTTGCTCAACTCTATATACAATACATAATATTATATATAATGTACTCAAGGTAATATAAAACAACAATAATAATATCAATAATATTTATTAACTGGTAATACTTATAATACAATTTTATTCATATAATACAATACAAATTTACAATACAATACAAACTTATTCCTAATTACTGATTACAAAATAAAATAGTTTTAGTTAACCTATTTCTTATCCTATCATTATCTACTATCTTATTACCTATATAATATATATATAGGTGTAGTACGTGCATCGTCTCATGCACTATCCACCATTTTGAATCATCTAAGAGGCCACCAGATACTCTTTAATCTTGAAACATTGCATTCAATGCACAGTCGCCTTTCGGAAGTACAGTCTTAATTTTCTTTTTCATTTTGGGTTCCAATCATTACACAGAAGTATTTTCTTTGGCAATTTTAATGACGATAATGTTAAGTATGGCAAGAATGACGATATGAGCAAAGTCAAATTAAACTACTGTTAAGCGTTGCAGTTTTAGAAGCAGACTTACGACACCAACAGAAACTACAGTTTTATCACGAACAAGCTCCGCCTTTCGGCCAGAATCTTCATATTCCCACACTAGTACTACTAGTACTTCAAGTAATGTTGTAGCGTTACCTAGATTATTAAAAATGACTGGTTGTAACACTAATAACTATTTTAATGAAAATAATTAACGTAAACATATCTTGCATTTTGTTTTAAGCATACCTTAAACATAATGCTAATCTTTTACTTCTCGTTATACAAAACTGTGTATTATTCTTTTTTATATAATTTTTAATTAGACCGTGCAAAAATTCAAATTTATCTTTAGTCATACTAAAAACATTTGATATCTACTAGGATATTTTTCTAATTCTTTAACTAAACCTCTATATTTTACCAACTGTTCTCTCTTTGCATGTATTTCATATACACACGTTGATTTGTGCGTTTCGTTGTGAATTAGAAATGCTGCAAGATGTTCTACATTTTTCTCCCAATTGGAAGAACTACTGCTTTATGTGTCACACTCGATTATTAACAAGAAAAGATGGATTACTAAATGGTTTTTAATTTACAACGCGATATAAATATGAATCCTGACTGATGTAACGTGTTATCAAATACGACGTGGTACATAACACGTGATAGTAATGTGTCTGTATCTTAAGCAGTATATTAGTGTAACTGAATAAGTAAACAAAATTATATTAAAAATTTTTTGAACGCTTGCCTCATTTATAGCAAAAAGTTAAATAAACCAATTTTCCAAAACTTACAAATAAAAACCTATGTCATCTGCAAATTATGACTTCTGTTTTCTGAATGTTTTATGGTCATGATATTGTTTTTAAAAAGTAAAAATAATCTAGATGACATGAGTTGTAGGTTCGGTAAATGTTACGTTGAGGGCAGGCATCTCGGATGACCTTGACCTTGACAAATGTTTTCAAGGACAACATTCTGAACAACTTTTCTCTATAGATCTACACGGCTTTCGGAGCGTTATTAGTTTCCGAGATAATTGCAAAAAGCCATTGTTAAATTTTGGTTGCAAGCACACTATTTATTCTCGTACAAACTGTCAAAAGGAGATATTATCCAAGTTGGTTTGTGGTTAGATGTTCAGAATGTTGTCCTTGACAACATATGTCAAGGTCATCCGAGATACCTTCCCTCAACGTAACATTTACCTCAGGTTCTTTTATTAGAGTATATATGTATGTTTTGACAAACATGTGTTGACTGTTGCCATGTTTCCGCTCCTTCTGTTGATCAAATACAAACAAATTAGGAAGTATGTTAATCCGTATGATTATCCGTACTCATAAATGTGTCTGCAAAATTCTAATATAAACACTTTAATAATTCTTTTGAAAACATTCCTATAAATTGGCGAAAAAATGGTCTCGATAGCAAGAAGACCCTCTTAAAGTTACTACTGAAAAGCAGACATTTCATATGTAACAACCTAATATTTGTAACTACCTTTTTCTCATGTTTTATGATTCGAGCTCGCAACGAGGAGAAGCCCCTGTCTTATTAGAATCCTATCCAGTTAAAGTTACGGGCCGGTGCGCTATTATCAGATTACAATGTAAAGATACTAAAGGTAGTAAAACGCTGACGGGGTCACGAAACGCGTATTGTGAACTTCTTTAGAGTCATAACGAGTTACAAGCGTGGGCGGACGTAAGTGCGAGACACGTTTTACCTTCTGCTCTGACGGGATAATTTTCTCTTCTCGCTTATCCCTTCTTCAGTATCCATATTATTCATATATCCGACTACACGCGTCATATAAAAGTAGTTAGGTAGTCTGGCGACCTGAAAGAAAGCTTTTTTCATTCTATCATGTTAGCAAACTTTTGACAGTTCTAATACTCTATTAATGACTAGACTGCGGGATTTTTCTGTATCTGCGAAGAAATTGGCTGTGTAAAATATAAAACAGTAAAAGATTAGAAAAATTCAAGAATGTTGTTACGTTATTTCCAATGCAACGAAATTATTAAAGGATGAAATCAATTTTTATTTAACTTCTGCTCCCCGCAATCGATGCAAAATAACTTCATTTTGCATAAGGATCCGCAGTCTAATGATAACATTCTTTATACTTCCATTGCAATTTTAATTTCGTAGTTTAGGCTAATTGTAAATCATATAGGATCTTTTTCTAAATATATGAAATTATATACGCAATTTATAGTTTCCATTTTCAACTATTCGCATTCACATTTTATGCATTGTATTAGTAAGATGAAATAATAAAAAATACGTCGCCTAAATGAAATCTACTTCAAACTTCCGTTTAAAATTTAAAAAAAACAAGCAATGACATCTAATACGTGACGGTTTCGAGACGATTAGAAAATATATTACATTTATTATAGGTACGTATCAATATTCGAACATTTTGGAATCTGTACAGTCAGTGTAAAATGTATTCGTACGCTCTTTAACAACGAATAACATTTTTACATTGTGGACCAAACGATGAGTTTTTTTTATGATGTTAGAAGGATTAATTTACTAGGGAATGCGTGAATAATATTTTATAAAAATTGCGACTGGTTGCAATTGCGAAAAAAAGTAAAAAACACAATTTTTAAGATTTTTATCTGTGCCTGTAATGAAAATTAATACGGTACCTTTCGTAGATCTGAGTAAATTATATACATGCACAAAGTTTCATCAAAATCGATCAAGGTCGCTATGAAACGTAATTGATTGAATATAGCAAAGATTGAAAGATACTACTATTTAAATTAATTACAAACCCTATATTCAAAGATTTTTAAACTTTATACGTGTATATAAAATACTTATATTTACAAAAGGCACGTTTTAAATTTTCATTATAGGCGCAAACAAAAAAACTTAAACTTAAACTTAAAAATCGCGACCTATACTGTTCTCTTCAGAATTGCTACCAATAGCAATTTCTAAAAAAAAGTTATTTACATATTAGCTAGTAAACTAATCCTTCTATCATCTGGAGAAACTTTAAGCCGTTTGGTCCACATTTAAAAAAGTTATTCGTTTTTAAAGGGTGTACGAATACTTTTTACACTGACTGCTCTATATAATGTGAGGGTTTCGTTGATGGCAACTTGAAAATTGAATTCAATCTTTATCATTAGTACTTAAGCAAAGTTCACATGCAATTAGTTTAGCGAAAACATCCGGCAGAATAACTTAACTTTAAACAGCTTTTAAGCTTTAGCCTATGATTGTTTTATTGTTTTCGTTTCCTACATTTTTTTATTCATTAACATTATTTCATATTTTGGTAATATTGAGATTTTCTTACTCTTGTCACTGATAAAATTATCTTGTTACGTTTCAATTATTTAATAAATCGCTAGTGTCCGAAATTTGGTAAACTCCACATATATTAATTTCCCAGAAGCGATAAATAACTATATTGACAATTGATCATAGTAGAGCATTCATTACTGAAAAAACACATTTTCATTGTTTGTGGTGTGCAAATTTCTGAAAAGTGGATCAAATAGTTAAATATTGTACAGAAGGTAAATTAAAGAATATAATTCTTGTAAGATTAACCTTCAAGCGCGTCTGTCCCGAATTGTCAATAATTTAAATTAAATAATCAAAAATAATTTACTATGAAAGTTGTTTTTTTCGTTGTAAAATTCGTAGTTACTTGTCGAGGCATGTGTATACACAATATAAAATATAGTCAAACCGTAAATAATTGTCATTTCTTGATAATGAAAATACTCGGCATACACAGCTAAGAGGTTAAGGCGACAATCTCACGTAGACTGGTCATGAAATTGATTCTTTTAATTTTATTTTTTAAAAACGCAGAACCTTAAAAATACTTTCCCAAAATTTTATACTTAAATTCCTTGAAATGACAAAGTTCTGACGATTCCAGTAGAAAGATACTTGCGAGTGCCGGTGTCAGTATAAAACATACTTTTTTCACTTGGTGTAGATAAAATCTTAGAAACTACATGGTCGATTGCTCTCAAAATTTGGACAAGATATCTAAGATACTACTAGCTCTCGCCGGTACGAAAATTATATTTCTACGTTGAATTCATCATACTTTTTCAATAAAAAATTAACGAAGAAGAATGAAATTTTGGAATATACAATTTAAGCATTCGCCATTTTCCCAATTTTCAAGATGAATTATTTATTTTGGTAAGGGGATAATGGTAGACACAGTGATCAAGATTCATTTAGATATTTTTGTATTTGTCTACTCTGAGATTTCTAATCATCTACGCCAGCAAATTACGATTTTTAATCGAGTTATACAAAGTAATTCAAATTACATATAAAATTGTTCTGTACGACGAAAGAGTAGCTAAATGAATTGCAAAAAGATATTATAACGTAAGACATACCATTACTTTTGAATAACATTCGTGGAAATGGTCAAATTTTGCAGCGTTTATGAGATTGCCCTTTAATATAATGGACGCGAAACAACGCGTTACTACAGGTTTTGTGGACATTTTCGGCTGTAAGGAAATTGTGGTTAAAGTAAAATGTTATTTGATTTGTGACCGAAAAAAAGTCGTTTGTCTGTAATAAGCGTACCGCCTCTTCCTCAATATATCTGTCTTGATGGCTCAATGCGCACGTGGCTGCACAAGAAAGGCATGACTTTACAATACGACCCTTGAAACGGTTATAACTGCATCACCGATGACGAGTACACCAAGCTATAAAAACATTCCGGTCTGGTGTAGGATAATTTGGAAACAAAAATGAATTGTAACCACGATAAAAATAAAACAATAAACGTTTTGTCATATATTATAAAATTATTGCATCGTGGACAAATTTAACGACCAACGAACAAAGCCAATTAACAATTAAAACTCTGAGGAGGACATACATACAGGCACAGTGTGTGTTATACATTTTTTAATTTAAATGGTTACCATTATACGACAAGAGTTTAGTGAATAATTATTGTGGATGTTGATGCACTTGAAATATGTCATAATATGCAAATAAAATATGTGAAATATGAAGATACAATTCATATGTGTATGTGCATATAGGAGAATGAATACATCACAAATAGATTACAGATGTTATGCAACTATGACAAAATTGAGTTGGTGAAATTTGAAATAATAGATTAACGAAATACGATGATCAAATTTATCACTAACAGTATTGCGACCGGTTGAATAACCTGTTTCGTATTATTTATGTTACAGTTATTGAAATTGCACAGATACTACCATTAGAAATTATTAAATAAATTTCCTCATTCAAGCACATATTGTTATAAAAATTGCAAAAAATCTAAGTAAATTATCAGTCTTGTAATTTTTATAAAATAACGCGTATTTTGTACTCGATACGGCGATTAGTGTTAAGAACATTAGTATGTTATTTTCAATATATTAAAATCACTAAAGAAAAAACAAATTTCCTATTTGGTACCTACATCTCGCAAATGATGCACAACATTTTTATTTAGCATACAGATCCGCAGTCTAATAATAAATGTATATGGAATATGCAATGTACATTTGCATATATTTTTAAAAGAGTGTATGCACAAAAGATGAAGTATACAAGGTATGCAACATAAACAGTACATGAAGTTTTCTAAAAACATAATAGATTTTTCTAGATTATTTTATAATTCCATGGAAATACGAATTTGCTTGCAATCAAATAATAATATACTTTATAAAATATTTATAGTTATTCAAATGTTTTTCTTCATTCGCCTACTGAGCATACAATATTTCAACCCTTGTTAGCAACGTCTTAACCCCCTTGTTAACACGTATTTCTCACGAGTTGAACTAACGATAGTTTTTTTTCACTGAATTTTTCTTTTATCATTCCATGTATCGACCGATATTTACCAATAAAAATTGATTGTTAAAACAATCGTTTTCTCTGTCGACGAAGCTACGCGTGTTATGCAAAGTAAACAGGCAAGACTAAACGAAACCTTACAAAGTCATGACACGGTGGTGGACCGCGGTAAAAGGTTGGGGGCACCTGCCTGCCGCTCATTCTCGGAACCCTCGGCACAGATGTTCATTTTGTTTGTTGATTTTCGATTACGAATTATTTTCCTTACTTAAAATGTGATAAGTTTTCACATACGTCGGAACGTTACGGGGGTATTCTGGTTTTTGAGGTCGTTTTTTTCACCTACTTTTAGGAATTTTTTCAGAAGAACAATTAAACATTTTCCATTAGGATCTTGGAAACATATTTACGGTTATTTGAAGTACATATAAGTCGTTTTTTCAAAGGAAAAATAAACAGAATTCCATGAGTTCCATATTTTTTTATAGAATATGTTTTGAAAAATATTTGTTGACTGTTAATATCATTCCGACCCTTCTGCTAATTGAAAACAAAAGAATGAGAAAGTATATTAATGAGTATGAATGTGGTTATATGGTCTGAACCAAAATAGATTTTGGTTCTATTTGGATCTGATTTTTTATATTTTCCGGACTTTAGCGCGTTAAGAAAAAAGAAAAATCGACAGACTTAATAAATTTTGGTTTGTGCGATAACAAGGTATATGTGTAGTGAATATAAATTTTTGGTAGCTAATGCACGTAACTAGACAGCATTGGAAAATATAAGCTATATTATTTGACAGTCAATAATAATCCGGTTTAACACTCAGACCGCAGATTTTTATATAAATTTCCATTTTTATTAAATATTTTATCAAAAGCAAAAGCGAAAAAAATAATTTGTTTCATTCACAAGAAAATTCCTAATGATAAAAATGAACTTGGTATGTTACGAAAATTTTATAAATATGTGGATACTTTTAGTGGTAAGAGTTTTGAAAAAAGTTGTTTCGGGACAAACGCGTTTAAAGATTCAACTATTAATACCTCGTAATGCGGATTGTAATCTTCAAACGCCTATCACACTACGTTAATCTCATGAAGTCAAACAAATAATTTTGCACACCTATTCTACAACACTTATACCTACTTAAAAATATTGTAAAAAAGTATCGATTTTTTGAAAATAAAAAATCAGAATAACCCTTTAAACGTAGGTCATCGACGACTTCACTATTGTTATAATTGAGATAAAATTGTGTTTAAAGTACAAGTAACAGGACGTATATCAGCCAAATGTTTTTGCAATTGAAAGTATTTTGGAAAACCCGGGGGTAATACTTCCGTGGCTTATACACTCGGACTACATACTTTTCGTGAATCAACAGGTTGCAGCGAGCAACGGGCGATGGAATACAATGAGGAGCAAAATTGAAACAACGAAATAATTTTTTAAAATTATTATTTGTGTATTTATTAAAACGCAATCCCAACAATGTCAAAAAGCACATAATTTTACATTTATTTTTGCTTAAGAAACGATGAATATTCTAACTTTGTTACATTTAGTTTAATAATTATCGTTGAATTTAGTAAAGTAAAAGAGAAAGATAAATTAGATGGCGTTTGCTGTAGAAGGTTTTGTTTTTCTAATGCGGTTATCAATCTATTTTGTAAAATGGAAAGGGAAACAGAAAAAAACAGGGACCATAACAGTTATTTTTTGTTTATCAAAAAATTCTGTTCGAACTTATACGCATCATTTAGGAAAATATCTGTTCCTATATGGAATTTTTATGGTAAGAAATGTTACTATAATAGAGAACTTCTGTAAAAAGTGTTCTCGTGGAACTGATATTTTAAAATCTATATGTATAATAAAAGTTCCATGAAAACAATTTATTTTAGAACGTGTATTAAAGAAGCTTCTAATAGAGGAACACAAATAATCTTCGAGCTGTGATTTAATTACATGAAATTACATGAATAGCATGTACAGAATAACATTTTAATTATAATAATAATTTAATATTGCTGTAGTACTATTCATTAAATAATATTCAGTATTTGTTGCAATGATTCAAAAATCTTTTAATATTGATGATCAGAATAAGTGTTCCTGTTGTAGAAAAATGTTTATTTTGATACATTATAGATCCTGTTCAAATTAAAACTTTATATTTCGTGAACTTGTTTTTATCTGTTCTCATCAACATATCCAATTTTAGAACATTTCTCAAAAGAATTCCACGGTTCACGTTTTAAATAGAACCCATTAAAAAGTTTTAAAACATTTCTAAACCATGGTTATAATTATTTCATCAATTAAAATATTTTTGAATAAAAATAATAATTATAATGACCGAAAATTTATTGCTGTTGCTCATACCAGTTATCAATGAGAAAAAGTTTTATTCGCATATTATACAGATGACGAGTAAACAGGCACTCTCGTATTTGTCTGTTGCCTATAGTTGTCTTATTCATTCGGAGCAACAAAACTGTACGTCCGTGATGGGCGCGGTAGGGGCCCCTCGAACGCCTGCTTCTTCCACCAACCTCTCTTTCATGCACGAGGACTGCGCACTGTTCGGGACGGGCGAAGCACTTCCTTCCTCTATGGCAGGGATGGGCAATTTTGCCTCAATTGAGGCAAAACCGTCCACACCGTAGCGCCCTCTGTCCCCTTCCAGCAATGGAACGGTACAATGGGGCAACAAAGACACGAGACATTGGCGTACGCAACGAACATGCGCGCTGCATGAAAGAGAGGTTGGTGGGAGAAGCAAGCGTTTGAGGAGCCCCAACTGTGCCCACCACTGCTCTATGGTAACAGCAAATGTTGGTGGGGGATAGCGGGCGCTACGGTGGGGACGGTTTTGTCTCAATTGAGATAAAAATGCCCATCCCAGCATAAAAATGCACCCCCCCCCCCCATACAAAGTATTCGTACACCTTTAAAAATCGAATAATTTTTTAAAATTGGATCAAACGACTTCAATTATTGTGAGATGTCAGCCGCATAAGTTTACTGGATAGCGTGTAAATAACTTTTTTCTAAAAATTGCTATTGGTCGGAACTTCGACGAAACTAGTAATGATCACAATTTTTAACTTTTTTATCTGTACTGTAGTAAACATTTAAAAGACGCATTTTATAGGTCTAAGTAAGTTATGTACATGTATAAAGTTTCATCGAAATCGGTTAACGTTGTTATGAGTTACAAACATTTAAAGGTGATTACATAAGAACAAAATTCTCTGAAAAGACCGAAAATCTGCGACTTTCACCCTTAAACTTTAATCTTGTAATGTTTTTAGCTCATAGCAACATTAACCGACTTTCATGAAACTTTGTGCATGTACATAACTTCCGTAGATCTACAAAAAGCGTACTTTAAATTTTCATTATAGGTAAAAATAAAGAAGTTAAAAATTGAGACCTTCACTTTCTTCTTCATAATTTCGACCAATAGCAAGTTTTAGAAAAAATTATTTACACATTACCTAGTGAACTAATCCTTTTAACATCTCAGAAGAACTGAAGTCGTTTGGTCTAATTTGAAAAAGGCTAATTGATCTTTAAAGATGTACGAATACTTTTTATATCCACTGTACGTATACAGGGTGAGTCTCGTAACGTGACGATCTCAAATAGCTCGTAACTTACTTATTGTACGAGAAAATGTTTCAAAAAAGTTGCATGGTTTCCTGGGGGACATACAGTGCTCTAATCTGTTTTTTATTATTTTGGTTTTTTATCGAAATATGTGGGTCACCATCAGTTTTTTAAATGAAGTGTCCATTTTTTCTCAAATTCGGATAAATCATAAAATTCTGCGTAAAAAAGTATTATACCAAGTAGGACTTAAAATGAATAATTACTGAGATATTTTTAAAACAAGTTTTATTTCAAGCGGTTTTCAAAGTTCTGTCCACTGCACATTATGCTCGGCAATCGCCGCAAGTATTAAGTAGAATATTTCCTAATCATTGAATCAAACGTTGTAGCAGCATTGGTTAGCCACCTCGCTCGCCAGATTTACCGCCGCCCGATTATTTCCATTGAGGAACGTTAAAAAAAGAAGTTTATCGCAAGCTACATGTGCTGTGCACAACTTTATAGCAAGTGCATGTACTGCAATAACTACGGAAGCACTGAAAGAAGTTCTTTCCTCACTGATAATTCGATTATGCAAGGGCATTGACTGCAGTGGACAGCACTTTGAACATCGCTTGAAATAAAACTTGATTTAAAAATATCTCAGTAATTATTCATGTTAAGTCCCACTTTGTATAATACTTTTGGTAATCATATAGAAAAGGTCTGCGTACTCCGATTTTGATGAAATTTTAATATGTTATGGAGCAACACATTCTGAACAACTTTTTCCTTTTCCAATATCGCTTTTAGTTTCCGAGATATTTGCAAAAAACTATCGGTAATGTTAATTTCATAACGGAAACCTTCTTTTTAGAAACACTGGGTGCGTGTGAAACATTGGGTGGGTGTGTGTGGTATTGTAGCTTCTCATCTCCACAACGTGTTTACAAACAAAAAATAAACAGATGCGGCCCGAAAATCCAGGAAATGGAATAACAGAAGAAACAAGCAGAATTAACTCCTGTAGATAACTCTGATCATACATAGATAGGCTGAGCTTTCAATTTTCAAAGACATTTCCTGGATTTTCGGGGCGCATCTGTTTATTTTTTGTTTGTAAACACGTTGTGGAGATGAGAAGCGACAATACCACACACACCCACCCAGTGTTTCTAAAAAAGTTTCCGTTATGAAATTAACATTACCGATAGTTTTTTGCAAATATATCGAAAACTAAAAGCAACCCCCCTATATTGGAAAAGGAAAAAGTTGTTCAAAATGTGTTGCTCCGTAACATATTAAAATTTCATCAAAATCGGAGTACGCAGACCTTTTCTATATAATTACTATACTTCGTTACGCAGAATTTAATAATTTGTCCGAATTTGAAAAAAGATATTAGACATTCCTTTTAAAAAAACAGAAGGTGACCCTCATATCTCGATAAAAATGCAAAGTGATAAAAAACAGATTAGAGTATTAGAGTAAGTATGTCCCCCCGAAACTATGCAACTTTTGTTCGAAACATTTTGTCGTACAATAAATAACATACGAGTTATTTGAGATTACGTTACGAGACTCACCCTGTATTACAATCCGTCTGTCCTGGTACACGCGTACGCGTGTATTAAAATGTCCGCGGATTAAAACACGCGTATATTAACTACACGTGTGCACTTGCGTACGTGTATCTCTAATACACGTTCAAAACTAGGACGTCTAATTATTACGTATGACCAAGTAAAACACAATTTCTCCCATCAATAACTATGAACAATCGAAATAAATTTCTCTCACCAATTCGTAAGCGGTCTAAACAGAAATTCCCACACCAATAAGGATTATCAACAACAACAAAATAGTTTCGGTCACTTATAATCATTATTTTCTATAAGTTTTAAAAAGTTTAATTTTTTAATCATAGTTTTAAAAAAAATTTCGTTAAATTTATGATTAATATCCTCAACTTAAATGATGAACACGTGTCATGTCATAAAATTGTTTATGATAACCGATATTTTTCATCGCTGGAAGGAACATTTGAATATTCCCGGGGGTTTTGGAGGTGGACCAAAAATTTGAAACGATCACTCGTAAAGAAGAGTAGTTAAATTTATTCAAAAAACGGGGATAAAATCTGTATCAACGGCTACAAAAACATTAAAAGAAGATTTTGACGCAGGATGTAGTAGATGGGCAGTACGGAGAAATCTTCATAACATGAACTTTAGAACTACAGAAGGGAGACGAAATTTCATTTATCAAAAACAAAAATACCAAAGTTTGTTTAGAATTTTCAAATAAATAAAAAATTGATCTATAAAGAACTGAAAAAGCTATGTGGTCACATGGATTGAAAATTAATAAATCTGGATGAAGTTCATGTTGGATTTGACGAGAAAAAAATTACAAAAATGGTACGTAAAAGAGGATGTAACATTTTATGGTAGTACACTCATGAAATGGGAGTATTTTACGTGATATGGCGTTAGATCGCAGAAAATGATAAGAGTTTCCAAGAAAATTGAGATGCATAAGGCACATAAAAAATAGTATAAGAGCGGTGGGATTTTTCAGCTATTTAAAATATTAGACTGGCCAATAAGATCTCAAAACTTAAGTCCAATCGAAAAATATGGGCTCCTTGGAAAGGGCATTTAAATAAAAAATATCACTCCAACATCTGCACTGAAACAGTTATGGAGCCGAGTAGTGGAACAATGGGAATAAAAATCTCAGGAATATTGTAAAAAGCTCTAGTAACAAATATAAAACGATTTTTATCTATCAGTGTAGCCAAAGGTTCTTGAATAAAATTTTAAATGTATTTCTTGGCTAGTGTTTTAGAGTGGTGCATAGTCAAGAATAAAATATTCGAACTAGTAAATTAAATGTAGCACAATTAAAATATTAATCGTTTCGTAAGTACAAATTAATCTAAAATCACGTGCCCCTCGAGTTTCTTGTGATCCCGTTTTAATATAAACATTAATAATGATTTTCTGGGAAAATGGTTTCATATTGATTCAACTTTGCTTCTCATTGAATTCTCGAGCTACAATGGATCTCGCATTGTTGATCCGTGACATGCGTTTTATTAGTTGATCTGATGAGTGGTCGATTACGCGAAGGGACTCTCGTCACGCGACTCTTAGAAGACACGTAATTTTTTTCTACACATTATACATGGACATTTTCATCCCAGTCATCTGCGTCTTATCCATGTACCGCCTCAGTAAGTAGCTGTAAGCTCGTCGTTGAAGCTAATCCAAGATCGTGTACAGATAGGATCAAAAGAAGTAAAAGGACCACCCGGGCTATTTAGATCGAGAGGAACCGTGACATTGGTGTCCAATGTCTCGAGGATGTTGACACCTGCACGTGCTAGTACATACTTTGGAATTGGTGGCAACGTCGCGCGTGTGCCTCACAGTATGTATACAATTAACACGTTAGCACATTAGCTATCGGTGATTAATCATACAGAGTGTCCCACTTGAAGCGATCCCCCGAGTATCTCTCAAATTATTAATGATATAAAAAAATATTTCAACCAAAAGTTATATAGTATTGAGAGGGGCATAACGGGGTATGACGGCCACTTCAATTTCTTTAATAGAGCCATGAAGTTTTTAATACACCAATCGATGTAGTCCATTAATTCTCTATAAAAAATTATTAATATTCTCATATCGAAAAATCACGAGTTTACGAGATATTTCAATTCAATTACGCAATCGAGCTGTTGGAAACATGGTTAATATTTTCAGATGTTATGCGCTGACGTACTAGAATACTAATCAAATTAATTTCATTTTTTAAATATTCCTGTGAATTATTCAAGGTTTATCAGAGTCTAATAGGCTTACAGAATAAATAAAATGTAACAATTTGAAGGTCTAAGTTAGTTTTTCACGGAAGAAATGTCGAAAAAATCGGTTTTTATCTTTTTTACAACGGCGCCGAGATCATAAAAATCTGAATAAATTCATAAACGACACTTATAATAATGTATCGGTACTGAAAAAATATTAATATTGCCACTCTTGAACTTCCATGTGAAATCTGCATTTTTTCGATTTTTTTGAGGTTTCTGATTTTTTACAAGCATGGTTTTCATTTTAAAAATCTAAAACGAATTGCAGAGTATGTATTCGGGTGCTTGACATGTCTCAGATTTTTTTCAGAATTTCTAAACATCGTTAACTAGAGAAAAAAGGCCAAAAAATGATTTTTCAATTTTACCCCATAACTACCCTCCCGATCGAGATATAGGGTTAAAATTTTACAAAGTATGTTATTTTTTGATGTCCTATCGAATGACTCATCCGCGATATTATTCGCACAAGGGCATTTTTTACCATCTAATCCGGCTATACTCTTTCTGTGTTTTAAATCCATATCATGTCTATCATTTCATTTGAACTGTAGTGTGCCATTTCAATAATGGTTATTGAACAGTTATTATTATCAGCCAATTTTAAAGGATATACATATATTCGTTACATGATGTTCGGGACCCATCATACCCACTTCAACAAATTCGTTCTTGTTCAAAGGACGAACTACAACGAACCACTAACGATAAAAAATTTCACCCGTCTACGTAAGGGTTAAATACTATACAAATTCTAGTCTCTTGATTTTGATTTAAATAAATATAAATTTAATATTGGAAAGGTGATTATTCTGCTATCCGAACACGTTTGCCTTCCTATTTCGGATATGAGAGGCTCTGCTGTTTACATCCTTAGCAGTTTGCTTTCTTAAAAAATTAGGTTGAATATGCATTGTGTGCATTAATCGAAAACGGAACAAACTTTTGGGACAACCTAATGGTTTTCAAGATATTCAAGATGTACTATTATTTTGTCCAGGTGTATAGACGTATTACTAGTTCCGTGCGAAGCACCCAATGAAAATGGAATAGTTTAAAACAGTGGGAAAAAATAATCTAGTATCTTCTACCGAAAACACGAGAAACAAGGCGATAATCATCATCAGCCTCTTTGGGAAGAGAGATTGCCAACGGGCTGCGCGGGAACTCAGCAATGAAGGAAAGCAGAAGCGCAAAGTGAAACTTAGTGAACCTTATCGGAAACCTCATCCTCTCATTGACTATTCATCCCGATGGAGGACCGTATTTTTCGGGGCGGCGCGTTCCGGCTAACTGGAATATCCCAGCCAAGAAAGTGGCATCTGTAAATTTCCTTAATCTCTCCTCTTTCGTTTTTGGGGGCTCGAACGTGTCGCTGCCGACAATCTGATCGTGCCTACGATACGTTCCCATAGAAGAGAGAAGGATAGGAAAGGGTACGTCACCTATATAGGCCTACAGAAAAGGGAGACGAGGCGACAGAACCCAACGACCATTCGCTGATCTCCGACGCAGTCTTGAGAACGCCTTTCGCACCTATTTTAACACGCAAGGATTATCGAAAGATCGGTTCAACCAGTATTTATCGTTGAAACAAAGATTTTCGATGACTGGTCCCTGCTTCGAGTTGTCTGTCGCCTTTTTTCTTACCGGTCCGCATCTTCGACCATTTGTCGCGTAGAAAGGTACACGGTAGATACACGACAGATAAAACTGCATAATAGGATGCTTTTCACCGAAAATCCCGATATCTGGACTATCTCTGACAGAATTAAATTAACGCATGAAAGACTGCTCCTGAATGATGTTTTCATTGATTTTGCAAAAATGATTAGCGAAAAGATGTTGGAGGTAAAGAATGAATCATTTTAAAAGTGGACTACTTTTTCCCAAGTGTAACAATGCTCACCCATTTTGTAGTTGCACTATTCCTTGAAACAGGAGCCATCTCTTTTCTTGCACGCACCAAAGTCTTTTGCCAATCCACAGTCGGCGACAAAATTAAATGGACGGCCTTTAAAACTAATATCTTTTTTATAATTGGATCAAAACTTTAATCAATTGTATACACGATAAAAATTTCATCGAAATCGGTTAATTTTAATATGAACTACAAACGTGTGAAGCTGATCTGCGACTTTTACACTCAAGCTCTCTTCTTAAAATGTTTGTAAGCTTATGGCGACATTAACAGATATCGATGAAACTTTGTGCATGTATATAACTCACTTAGATTTATGAAATGCATGTTTTACATTTTTACGATAGATAGAGCGGAAATGAAGAAGTTGAAGATCGTGACCTTCACTTTCTTCTCCGAAATTTCGAGCAACAGCATTTTCAAAAATATTTTTTTTACACATTACCTAGTATTACAAAATCATGGTCAATAAATGATTGATGCATGAGATATTTGAAGAAAATACTACTTTTGCCACTTGCAAAATAACACCTAAGAACATTTTTATTTGATTAGGAAAACGATTCAAATTGAACGATTAGACATTCAAGTTTCAATTCAGAAAAAGAATAGTTCAGATGCATTTTGTTCCACAAGTTAAAAAAAATTCGAGAATCACCCAATACAATGTAAATCGTTTATTTGGTGCAAGTGAGTTTGAATGTTCTGAATTGTTATAAGATATAACTTATAACTTTATAACAAGATTATATAAAAATGTAAAAATTGGTATGATGAGATATTGAATCTATATAACAATATACTGTTCAATCAAAAGTTATTTAATAATGCTATGCAATATTATTAATATAAAAAGAGAAGAAACTATAGTTACATTTACAACAATGTCGTAGTACATAACCACGAAACTGACACTTTTTATAAAAATTCAAGATGACATACAGTCACTCCCATTAATATTCGTACACTCTAAAAGACGATTACGTTTTTAATATTGGTTCATGTGACTTGGATTTTTTTTTTTTTTAGAAGTTAGAACAATTAGTTTACTACACGTCGAAAAACAGAAATTTTGAAAAAATTGTAATTGGTCGGAATTACAAAGAAAATACTAAAAGTTGTTATTTATAACTGTTTTATGTGGGTCCATATTGAAAATTCAACAAACACGTTTTGTAGGTTTGTGCCAACTGTATACACTCTGAATATTTCACCAAAATCGGCAAACGGTGCAGTGAGCTACAACTGTTTGAAGATGATAAAAATTGCAGCTTTTCACAATTTTCGGCCTTAAACTGTAATAAATCGAAGAATTCTTACGTCATTCGATGCCTGTCGCTGTTTTAGACGTAATCCAAATTGGATGAAAATTTGAAAATGTATACAATTGATACAGATCTACAAAATGGATGTTTTAAATTTTCAATATAAACCACATAAAAAAATTGTAAAGCACAATTTTTAGTATTTTCTCTACAATACTGATCAATTGTAATTGTTTTAAAATTTCTCTTTCACGTCATGTAGTAAACTAATTATTCTAATTTCTCAAAAAAGTCCAAGTCGTATGGTATAATATTAAACAAGTTATCGCCTTTTTAAGAGTGTACGAATATTAATGGGAGTGACTGTACATGTATATTTTATACTCAAATATGCTTTGCAAATTCTAGTGTTCTTACACGATCCAGTTTAGATATTTACTCGCAGGAATTTAACCATATAAGGGAGAGTCATGCAGTACCCATCAGCGTGCAGTACCGACCAAAGCTATATCTAGCTTTCTCGGACAGGTAGCTGCACTTTATTTAGAAAAACAAATGAATATAACAAGTATGTGTAATATATTTCGTTGCCATAGTGCTCGTTCTATTGATTTCGCTGTTTATGACACGTTAAACACATCCGTTGATATGTATTACACCTGTTATAAGTTATTTTCTAGAGTTCACATTTTGTTTAACTGATAAGTAAATGATTTTGTTCTATTATGTACACTATATGTAGCCTATTAACTATGAAAAACCGCCTTTTTTTATTTTTTGTTTTTTTTTAAGTTGCATCAACCTCACAAAGGTGTTTGCGTGCTTCAAGAATTTTATTATTTTTCCGCAAGATTCCTTTGAGTCGGTGGCATCTTCGATGTTTCCTGGAATTTTGTGTCTTCTTCTTTCTTGATCATAGAGATGGCACGCTGTAACTATGTGTTTCATTGTGTTTATTGTGTAGCATCTACTACATTTAGGTTTATCCTGGTTTTTAATTAAATATGAGTGGGTGAGGTTTGTGTGTCCCAGTCTCACTCTGTTGATTACTATTTGTTCTTTTCTGTTAAAAGCGCCAGCGGGGTTGAATTCATAGATTTGTTTGGGAATTTTCTTTGTATATTATGTACACCAGAATCTAAAACGTTTCTCTATGTTTGTCGTGCAGTACCGATCATCGAACTGTCGTTTAGTACCGACCAATCAGCCGTCGACCAGTAGGTATAAACAAAACATTTATTATGTGTAAGTTCAACGTGATAGCACCTGAGATCAAGTTAGAAGATGTTTATTTAGTCTCACGTCTTCCTTTTCCTCAGAAAAATGCCGAAGCCGAGAAGCCCAGGACAGGGCCCAACTATTTTATTGTTGTTGATAATCCTTATTGGTGTGGGAATTTCTGTTTAGACCGCTTATGAATTGGTGAGAGAAATTTATTTCGATAGTTATTGACGGGAGAAATTGTGTTTTACTTGGTCATACGTAATAATTACACGTCCTAGTTTTGAACGTGTATTATATATACACGTACACATGTGCACACGTGTAGTTAATATACCCGCGTTTTAATCCGCGGACATTTTAATACACGCGTACGCGTGTACCAGGACAGACGGATCGTAATACAGGGTGAGTCTCGTAACGTGACGATCTCAAATAACTCGTATGTTATTTATTGTACGACAAAATGTTTCGAACAAAAGTTGCATAGTTTCGGGGGGACATACTTACTCTAATACTCTAATCTGTCTTTTATTACTTTGATTTTTTATCGAGATATGAGGGTCACCTTCTGACCTAATTTCGAAGCAGAGAAAAGGAAAATGGACAAAAGAGGACACGAATGCGGCTTTGAAGCTACTCCTCGAAGATAAAATGACGGAGAAGGAGGCCTCTCAGGCTTTTAATGTCCCAAAAACTACATTAGGAGATCGATTTCGAGCAATTCGTGCCGGAGAATGTGTGAATTTAACTCCTCAAATGGGTAAATTTACAAGAACATTTAGAGAACTCGGCTGAAGAAGAAAAAATAAATGCGGAGAAAATAAAAGCAGAATGAAATAGTAAGGTAAGAGATGCAGAAAGAAACAATACAGCAAAAGAGGAAGAAAAAAGAAAAGCTAAAAACCAATTAAGAAAGGGAAATAAGAAAAGATGTAAAAACACAACATAAGAATAAAATAATATCCAATTATTGTACTATTTGCAAGAAATCTAAATAAATTTAGTATTGTACTATTTACAAAACAACGTATACCAGTCACATTTTGTGTTTGGTACGGTTAGTCACAATGACAAATTACGGTCAACCATAGTATGTCACCGACGAATGATCTATGCAATAGTTTACGATTTATGATCACGATAAGTTGTTTCTGCATAAATAGTATTTTCGATTGCGTCTTGTATGTTATTCTTTGATTTTGTCGCAAAGCTCATGTTTTGTTTGAATGTACGTTTCGTATCTCTAGGTACGCGTCCATTTGCAAAGGAACCCGTTGAATTTGTTTTCTCCGCGAGAAACTATCAGGTATAGGTACAAACGGTATTCGTACAGCTGAGAGTCGAGACGCTTGTTTTGTTTTCAAATATACTCTTTTATTTGAATATGACTCGACTTTTTAAATAATTTTATTTAGAACACATACCTTTAAATATTTGCTCCGTAAATTTTCAAAAAAAGCTAGAGCTATTTCTAGTGCTATTCTTCCTATTGTACATTTGGGTATGCGAAACAAATTAATATTAAAGACTACTGTATGAATCACTCATTAATAAATAATAGACACAAATACTAAAATTTTGTCAACAGTACTATTATAATTAAATACATGTAGTATTTAGTATTTCTTGCATAGAAGTGTAGAAAACGCAACCATTTTGTTGCGTCGCATTATTCCTGGTTTAATTCAGTATTTTCTCTTTTTAGAATATTTCATTTTTCTTACTAACTACATTGCAACAATTGCAGCAATCTTTGGTACATTCATTCTGTTCACGAGTATTTTTATAACCATCAAAATTCATCTGAGAACTACTATCGCAAGAAATTCTTAAATGGATACGTATTTAAGTACCTTTACTATCATGTATCGATCCTCCCACCAGTGGGAGCCTAGAGACATTTTAAATAAACTTTTTTGCTTAAGGTTAAAAATTCATGTTTGTTTTTGTTGAAAAATTGAACTTTGAACGTAAATATGTAAAAAGATCGTTAAAATATTATTTAATTTCTTTACACAATATTTTTTTCAAAAACGTGTCAACCGTCCTCAATCTCTCTTACACCGTATAATTTTTACGAAACGAATCCATGTGCTATCTTTAATTTCTGCAAGACTACATAGGATTGATTAAAGATTAATATATTAGCCCTTTGCACTCGAAGAACTTTTAATTCCAAAATCAAGATGTTTCTTTAAACCTAGAACATTTTTATTCTATGTATCCTTTTTACATTGTGCACTTGAAACTAAACCTGTTTTTTATACAACAGTTGAATTTTTCGCAATTTATATAATAGAGACAAATTTAAGAATGTAAAAACTGTTTTGATTAACGATATGACAATTTTTACTGGTAACTCAGTGTCACCATTCGAGAAGTTCGGAAACTCTTTCGAGTTGTGCGGGATATGGGTGAAGAAACTGCGTTCGTTTGGAGCGTGTAAAGTGCAATACAAATCCATTAAGACAAGGAAGGAAACTTGCCAGAGTTCTCACGAGCTAACGAGTAATCGCACGATAACGCATGACGAGACTGTCGAAAAACAGCGCCGCCCACATCCGGAGGAGGTGCCGCTAGTGATGATGGTGTGATCACCTTGATCGGTGATGGGTATAACACATTTGTTAGTTTTACTCACATAGTTAATTCGCGTTTAACCAACGTGACCCGAACCCTCCTCTTAAATTGGGTCGCTCACGTGTATCTCACGACCCCGTCCAAGCAATTTCCGATAAACCTTGCAGCTGTGTTTCGTGCAAGGAAGTGACATAAGATCAACGGCCATTGCTTGTAATCAATCTTGGCATAAACATTTTTTACGCAGTCGAGACAATTTATCCATTAGCGACGTCGAGACGCATTATGAAATTAACATTTTACTTACCGGCAATTTTCTAATACCATGTGGAGCATAACTATGGCATCACTAAAATTTTCACGAGTTTTGAACATTTATAATAACGATATCCAAATCTTAATAGCATTATGTGAAAAGAGTTAAAAACTAGGGGAGGGATGACGAATTTAGACCGTTGCATAAATTGGAGCATCATTGTAACTTGACCGATATAAGACATGTTTTGTAAATTAGGCAATGTACTGAATGTATGTTGCTTGAAAGTATACTTGCCTGTTGCATCCATTTTTTCGAGCAAGCACCTCGTGGTTCCGGTTAATAAAATGGTTTTAGTTTTTCAGAAGTCATTGATTAAGGTTTTTATTATTAGTGAAGAAGAACTCATGCCATGTTAAGTTAATTTAAAGTAAGTTTAAGCGAAATTTTTTAAAATTTTTGTATAAGATTGCCCACTAGGGTGGACCTTATTTTTTGACCAAAAAATTTTTTTGGTCTCACCCCTCAGAATTGTGACAAATGTTGAGAAAATGATCTGGAAAAAGTTTGGGGTCGATTGGATCATGGCAAAAGGGCGCGCAATAAATTTGAAAATTTTGAATTTTTTAAATCTTGACGTAAATAGACGTTATGATATATCGTTGAATTTGTCTTTTTTCTCTTTAAGAATCTGTATATAGCATAAACAGTTGTTAACATAAAAAACATCCGTGACCTTGAAAACTTGAAAAAATGACCTGGAAAATTCTTTTTTCTCCTGGTACTATATTCTCCTCCTTACATACTACAACCTTTGCTTGATGAGTTTTTTCATATATATATATATATATATATATATATATATATATATATATATATATATAACTGACAGAGATATAAAAGGTTTTCATTTAAACGTTCATACATATATCGTGTAGGAGAAAGATAAACCAAAGCACTTAGGTGTTTAAGGTACATTTTAAATTTTATCTGAAATATATAATAGTTGTATATCTGATAATACGAAGTGTATATGATGAGAAATTTGAAAAATCATCGGGCCCAAATTTTCCTATTTTTAAAAATTTTCAAGTTTTTTGGCCTCAAATCAATAAATCAAATTTTATAGCAGGAATTACGGACGAGTACGTCCATCAATCGATTAATAATGTTGGAGAAGTGCTGGAGTTTGCAGTACAAACTTTAAAAAACTAACAGCAACCACGGGAAGATTACTGAGGATTTATTGAACTCGTGATTATTTTCTTAGTCGGAAATTGTTCCAAAAAGTGCGCTTTTCGAGCTCCGGGAGCTTTTCATCACGCTCGATGGATGGCCAAAGCATTATATTGTTTAAAAATATATTTATTTAGAAACTAATTTACCTTGACCAGCGAAGAGGCCACTGGAATTCGTGACATTTGTATTTTCCTTGCGAATTTATACTTAAAAGCGTGGATACGAGCTCCAGTCGTAATAGGGGCTCCGCGGCAAGATTTGGAGTTCCTACAAAAGTAAGCTTACCGTGAGGATATAATAATAAGCCGTACTGCACTGAACAAAATAATAATGCCATACCATATGAAAAAAGTGCAAATGGTAGAGGCAATGAATGCCAGTGCAGAGAGCGATCACGCAGGAAGTATTATGAAATATAAAATCCTTCAAAATGATGTACAATATTATATGGACAGAAAATAGGATAATGACCCGGACTTAAAAGTTGGGATGAACATAGTTCAAGGACTGAAGGTAGTCAATAATACCGCTGAACGGAGTGTTAAACTAATGGAGAATTAGAATAAAATTTTATCAAGAAACGAAGAGGTGAAACAATATATACTACAAACTGTGATGGAATATCGAAAGCAGTATCCTGACGCCACAAAACAGAATTTGTCGAAGAATTTTTAAAGATCTTTTTATATAGAAAGAAACACCTGATCAATCTCTCTATGATTAATTGTATTTTTAAGACGCATTGAAGACTGCTTTTTAACCTTTTCGTGACCAGCGGGACGTATATATGTCCCACCTCTGTTTTTAGACTTTTGTGATGCATGTAGTACAGTTTTTTAGAATGACTTCGAAAGGCTTAACACAGTCGCGTCTAGGGCAGGATCTGCTTGGTCTTACCGAATATTCACAAGCCGATCTGGGACGAAATTCTTCCGAAATTTGCATACATAATTTAAAAACTTACATGATTGTATGAAGAATTGAGACAGGATTTGCTGGGCCCTACTGACGAGTCCGCAAGCAAAGCCGGGACGACATAATTTTATATCACCTCTTTCCGTAATTTACATAATATTCATAATAACTTCTTTTTCCGATCTTAGTACTGTATTTCTATTGAAGATTTATGTATATATGAAAAAACTCTTCAAACAAAAGTTTTAGGAGAAAAAAAAATTTGTCGAGGTCATTTTTTCATGTTTTCAAGGTCACGGATGTTTTTTCTATTAACAACTGTTTATGCTATGTATGAATTTTTAAAGAGAAAGAAAGACAAATTCAAAGATATCATAACGTCTATTTATGTCAATATTTAAAAAATACAACATTTTCAAATTTGTTCCGCGCCCTTTTGACATGATCCAATCTACCCAAAACTTTTTCCAGTTCATTTTCTCAACATTTGTCACAATTTTGGGTGGTGAGACGAAAAAAATTTTTTGGTAAAAAAATAAGGTCCACCCTATTGCCCACATTGGACCACATTGTAGTCTCCTAAAGTGGATCGGTCCAACTTCAAGTTTTATTCAAAATTGTATCAATAAATTTTAAACTTTAGGGGAATTTCAAGTTTAATTGACTGTTTTAAAAAACCTTTGGAGGAATTTCAAATTTAATTAATATTTTCCAAAAACTATGACAAAAATTCCGTTTAATTAAAAATTTTACGAATAAATTTTAATCTTTAGAAGAATTTGGTCACAACTGGGTCCATACGGAATATGCTGAAGTAAGTCCAAAAATAAAGAAATGTCTTTGTATCAATTGTGGCTAACAAAATTTGTGGTCCATTTTGTGATACCATAGGTCCAAATTAAGAAACCAGTTTCTTTGATTGGACCGATGACTCTTTTAGGAATGGAATTTTTGATTGTGTTCAAATGTATTTTTGATTGTGTTTATTAAGAAACAAGACGTATTACTTTAATAGTACCACTCTTTTCCATTAATTTCGTTTTTATTGAAATTATTTCCATCTCTATATGTATATACATATACATATATCAAAAATTGTTTAGGGGGTTCTCCCCTGTACAATGAAAAGAGAGTGAAAATATGATTTATATAATACAAAACAATAATATAACATCAAATAATACAATAAGATAACAGTAAATCATATGTTTGACTGGTGCACATCTACGGCACCAGTGTAGTTACAACGTAATAGCAATATTAAATTTTGATAAAATTTTTTTAAATTTCTTTGCTAATTGCATTCTACAATTCACTAGCAGCTTCTTTCAATTGTGAAACGTTTGAGAACCGTCAATTATTGGCATAAAAACGTCGTACCATAATGCCCGAAACCTTGTGGGTATTTAGTGCATTTTTGGTACATATGTATTACGCGATTTTTTTTGTTGCCAGAATTCACTTTAAGGGGATTAAATCGATTCCGAAATTTCGGCTATTTTTCGATTTTGCATTATAACTCGCAAACTATAAGAGATAGGGAAAAAGTTTTGAAACAAAAGTTGTTACTTTTGAAATTTTGCCTTTATTATTTATATAACCAGAAAAGAGTTGTAAACAAAGTGTACTTTTCGACGAGACTTTTCAAGTAAGGTAGCTCTAAACAAACAACATATGCTGTTTTGACTTCTTTGGATTTAGTCTATCACATACATACATTTATCTCGAAAAACGTTACCATATCACGAAAAAGACTGTAAGATTCTATTTTTAAAAATCAAAATTATTTTGATATTTCCTGTACTGCTACATTTATATCAAAACTACTGATTCCATCTAATATCCTTCTAGATATCAAACAACTTTTGTAAGAACATTTTTTCGATAACTTTCATTTCCCGCGAAATGTTTAGCTGTTTCCAGCTAAACAAAATACGACATGAAACTTCACGCTTGACTGTTCAACGTATATTAAAGTACACGAGTAACGTAAATATACGAATATTCGTGAAATTGAAATATTATTATTCGGATATTATTTGGATTAAGATCCGGACTCGTTTATTATATATGTACGCATATATTTACAGAAATGGACAAAAGTTTTATTACAATTTCAATACTCCGCGTGTTATAGAAATACTTCCTTTCTATCGGATCTGTCGTATTGTAATAACTCAGATGTTTCATCTCTATGATCACAAAGTTTCTTTCCTGAAATATCAACAAAATCGAACTTTGCGTCGTTCGATTCTTCTGAGCGTTCGAAAACAGCGGACATTAGTTTAAGTAATATGATCCGTCTAACGAGTAACTTCTGCTACGTTCTTCCAACAATTTGGTTCATACTAAATATTAAAATCAGTCTACTGTGTCTTTTGTAGTTTTATGTTTACCTACATAGGACAAAAGTACAGGTAAATCTCGGAGCTTGCTACCAAATGAAAGGGAACACGTCGTGAGGCTACGAAAACAAACTAACACAGTTTCAGAAATAGCAATTCTAATTATTAATAAATCAAAAACTGTTTGTAAACAAGCACGGTAGAAATGGTTAAAGTCAGTTGAATATTCTGACTGTTCGACAAGCGGAAGACCTCGAAGAACGACGCCGCAAAATGGATGACCAAATTCATTGTTTATGTGAAAAGGATAGCTTCCGTTCTGCAAGCGATATTGCAGTTGAAGTAAACAGGGATAATCACGCACACATTGGTTAGGAAGACTTTTCATTTAGAGGATGAAAATCCCATAGGAAACCAATGCTTATTGTTAATTCCAAAAATCGAAAAGTTCGACTTGCATTTGGCCAGCTTAAAATTATAGTGGTGTAAATCCAATTTATCAAGATTTGAATTAATATTGTTTTTCGAATCTTAAGGCATCATTTATTTACCGGCAGCACTAATTGATGTAGAACTTATTCTTTACTGGAAACTGGTAGCTTATTCTTTTATCGCTAAACAAAGAAAACAAACCTTTTCGGATTATAGTGATGTAAGTCCACCATACGCTCTTTTGTTTTCAACCGCTGATTTCAACACGGATCAACGAAACGCATCTTTTGAATTTTCATATAGGCCCACATAAAGAAGTTGAAAAATACGACTTTTAATATTTTCTCTGTAATTTTCTCAAAATTTTGTTTTCTCATCATGTAGTAAACTAATTGTTCTAACTTCTTAAAACAAATCCAAATTGTAGGGTCCAATATTTAGAAAGTTATCGTGTTATGAAGAGTGTCCGCATATTTATGGGAGTCATTGCATATCGGTATAAGTCAATTTTAGTTAGATAATTCACTTGTAAGTTGTATAAAATTCTGTTTTGTGCTTTAATTTTCACATATAGACATTTTGTATAGTTTACTGAACCTATGGATGTGTTTTTGTAACCGCAATATGCATATGTGGAGTACTTTATAACAAGAAATGCAAAATATTATTTAACTCAATATACCATGTGTGTGACTTACACCACTATGAATCTCAGCCCACTATTTGTTGAAATCCATCACCATTGGACGAGTCAAGATTGACAAAGATTCTATTTTCGAACGAATATAAAAAGTGTGGCTCTTCTGACGGATTACGATGTGTTGGACGTCAAATTGGCGTAGACTTAAAACCGCAATGTGTTTTTCTCACTATTAAACATGGAGGTGGGAACATTGTGTTACAGACGTGCTTCTCTCATAATAGACATGGTCAGATACACATGTCGCGATGTATTGATGGAATTAGAAACTGTTTTCAGTATGTAGACGCATTGAAAAATACAATGTTATCATATGCATACAATAATATTATTGATGATTACATCGATTACACATTCCAAAATGATAATGATCCGAGACATACAGCCCAAGTTGTTAAAAAATGTGTTCAGGAAGAAAATATTAATTTTTTATATGCTACCATGGCTATTGCAGTCACCCGACCTAAAACCCATTGAGAATTTGTAGGGTATAATAAAGGAAGGTATGAAAGATTCTAAACCAAAAAAATCTGGATGACCATACATGAATGACCACACAATAGAAACCGTTTTGTAGTAACATTCCTGTTAAAAAATGTAAAAAAATGAATAGATTCGATGCCGAGAAGATATGCTGAGGCGATAGAACATAATAGACATTGGACAAGATATTAAACTGCAGTTAAGATTTTTTATGTGTAGTCCAATCTTTTTTCGCAGAAATATAATACAATTTTGCTTTCTTTGTGTGTATATTATAACTAATACGTTCAGAAACATAATATACTATTAATACGTAAACAAATAATTAATCTGCTACTACAATAATGTAGATACTCCACTTATTCATATGACACAAATAATTACTTTCTCTGTTTCTTTTCATCTTAAACTATTGTCCACAAGTGTACACTATTTCCGTATACGTTTAATAACATGTACAATGAAAATCACATGATCCCTAGCGAGACCAAATGATAGCACATGTGCATTGAAACTTAAAATATTAACTTTGTGAATGATATTTTATATTAATATTTTGGTGCACCTCTTTCACATTTAATGACAGCAGTTGTTCTGTTGTGTGAAGGTTTAAATAATTTTTAATACTTTCCTCAGTCAATTTTTTCCACTCCTCTTGAATACGTTGTTTAAAATCAGTCAACGGTTTCAAATTGTCTGTTATTTTTGCATACTAACCTGTCATGATTTCTCCAACTATTTTTAATAATGTTGAGATCGGGAGATCTTGTCGACTGATCAGAAAATTGTTTGTTCATCAATTATTTCCTAATACTTTGTGCTATTCATTTTTCCTGCAATAAATTTAATGTCCATTTTCCCATAATAGCCAATATCGGACCAAATCATTAAGCCACCACCTCCCATTTGGCAATAGCGTAATATTTATTACTGTTACTAATTCTTCTGCAATTTTCTCCTTACTAAGGGCTCAGACTTTTTTAAAACACACCTGCCGTTCTTCGTATTTGTGTCTATATCCAATACTGTGTGCAATTAGTTCCACAGTCACTTTTGAATTTGATGTCGTTCTTATTGTTGCCCGTTTTTGGCAAGTAGATAGCATTTGCGAACGTCCAGAACCTATTTTTCCATAATTTTCTGGACATTTCAATATCTTCATTATAACTTTATGACTTCTGTTTGTGACTTTGGACATTTGTGTCACCGAATATTGTCCATTTTTTAATTTCGATATAGTATATATTTCACGAGCACTTGGTTAGTTACTTCCCATAATCTGCTGCCCTTTTTAACAAATGTAAATCATAAAATATTATAACACATTTTATTAGCCATGTTTCATGTTAGATACTTGGTATTCGGTAACTGATGTACAATTGAGAATTGTGCAGGATAGGTCTTTGTCCTATCGTATTTTGTGCTATCATTGTGGCCAATATTGAATGTGTAATACATACAGGCACGTCCAAAACTAGTCATGAGATGAAAACATGTATTTTTACTAGTTCTTATTACAAATCTTTAAAAAAATGTAAGGTGTGCTTTTTTTTCACGAAGTTTACATGTGGAATAAGGACACTTACCTGATACGTCGAAGTAAAATTGTATCGTTTTTTGCTCTACGATTCTTTTGATTAGCGAGTGACAGCGTGACCCACCATGATTTCATTTAACAGTTGAGGGCGCGGTTGCACCTATCATGAAGACTCGCCAGGTAAAGGGTAGTGAGAAGGTAGGCTAATAGGAGAGGGTGGAAGAGGCGCGCGAGCCTGCACGAGTTGCTCATTCGAGGGAGGATGAGCCATATGGAGAGCATACGGTGAGCAGGCTGCACCCGCTCCCTTGAGGGTTTAATCTACCTACTGTCCGCCAAACTACCGTCCGTGGGCATCGTGCATTCTCGAAACACCGTCGGACTACGTTTCCGCTATTAATATCTTCACCGTATGAAAACGTACACCTGTACATATATCCGCGTACCAATTTCTCGAGGACCGCTTCGATCGTTCACACACACCCGATTATATTTATTCTACTATAGGCCATTGCATTGCAAAAGCGCCAGGACCATTGTTTCATTTTTTACAAACGTCCATTCTTCGATCGAAGAAGTAGAAGAGGAAGAGGAAGGAAAGTATCGTAGACAGAAAATGGGAAACTTGTAGTCTTTATCATTAACAAGGTTCGAGGCTGTCTCGCTCGCTCCCAAGCGTTTCGCTTTCATCGACCAAAAGAAAAGAAGGTAGTGCCTAGAAGTTCCCATGTTTTGTCTCTCGCTTGCCAACTGTCCCAGGTGTACGTGTCCGAAGACGAGGGTAAAAGGCCCAAGAAGACTCAAGGCGTGTGGCTGGCGCGTGCTGCTAGTCCTCGATTCCTTTTCCCCGCCCTTAAGTTGCTTCCGATCGTTGCCTGCCATAAACAGCATCACCACTGCCGCCGCCGCTGCCGCCACACTGCCACATCGCCACACTGCCACACTGCCATACCGCCACGCCGCCACCGCCGCTCTGCCGTGCCGCCATCACCGCAATAGCCACGGTCACGCTTTTTAAACACGCGAAGCGGCCTTCCTTACGATCTTTCTGCTTCCAAACTTGTTCTCGCGCACGATGTTCCGCTTCCATGTAGCAGATTTTGGCATTATCCAAACAAATTATTTGAAAAATAATAGTGAACAAATTTCTTACCGGCGATTATTTAATACTTTTCAATGACCTATGATTAGACTGTGAATTTTATGGATTCATAACAAGAATGAGTAATTCAACATACTAATGGGTATTACATACGAGTAATTTAACAAACACATTCAAAGAATTTAAAAATACTGTTACATTATTTTCTACCAATTAAGATGAGTTAGATACTAAATAAATGTCTATGCAGCTCCTCTATGGTGTAATTAACACAGACAATTTTTATTTAGTATAAAGATCCGTGGCTTACCTATGATACACAGTTAAGGATTTCTTAACATGTTTTTCTACAGCAATAATTATTTCAATCGTGAAACAAGAAAGCATTCTCAGTAACATAATATAACAATTTCTCTTGAACTAGTAAATTCGTTGATTCACTTTTAAATATAATTAACGGATTTAAGTGGAATTTCTATTTTACAGTCAGATCATTCATTTAAAGTTCATTCATACCAAATTGGTAAATGGATATTAATTTTGCATTCTACTGTTAAAATCCTACAATAATATCGCAGAAAATTAATCAAGTTTTCAAACAGGTATATCTACACTGGAAGACGTTTTAACGCTTCCATGATTTAAAAAAAGGAAATCAAAATTCAAATGTATAAGTAGGTGGGGGTGGTGTTATGATATAGACAAAACGGGTTTTTAGTATTATTGGTTTCATTGTTGTAATTTTCGTGGTTAGAAATTGTAGTTTACTGAAAAATACTTCTCATGACGCAAAGAATAATACTGTATAGGTATATGGGATGGACAATTTCTTTTTCATAACCCAGATTTGTATGGTTTTGTATATTGTCTTACCTTGTAATATTGTCAATCGATTCACAATACACAAGTTAGGTCATTCCATTTAAAGAAGTCAAAATGATCTTGAAATCTCCGAAATGCCTTCACTCGTATGAAAAATGTTTCCATTACAATATTTTCCTCTCTATACCATGCAAGTTTGGTATATATCATTTTCTCATATAATTACAAATAACAGAAATACTCATGGTGGTCAAAGTTATTGATCCACCCAGTATTCTATTTACTTCCAATTTACTACTTGTTAAAAACTTGGCACGTTATGCTTATTAGAAGACGCTATTGAATAGATTTTCGGAATCAAGTTCCAACAAAGATGGTGGTTTTTTAGCTTCTGGTCTACAACCTATTCACCTTCGAATTATGGATAATCTAAAACATAAATCGTTGGTTCCTCTCGGCGATAATTTACGTAAACGCGGTGATTTTCAAACAGACCTAAATCTAGTCGACAATGCTAATTCGTAACTATTAACTATTCGTTTCTCATAGTCACGAATAACTTGTTATCCGAGACTGTTCGAATTTGTTATACAGGGTGTTTCGTCTAAAACAGGACACCTAAATATCTCCTCTACCTCTGAAAATACAAAAAATGGTTCTAACGTAATCTAAATGGTTTCAAAAGACGAATCAGATGGAAGAATCGTTTTTTATGAATTGTAATTTTTTAATCGTTTCTTCAAGGTCACTCGTGTTTTTTCACATATATACACACATTTTTTGTTGTTGTATGTTATTGCAAACATTATTGTGCATTCATCCATGTTTAATAGCACGACCTTGAAATGACCGTGAACTCTAAAATTTGCTAATTAACAGAAATTCGACCATGATCTTGAACTTGTAAATAATCACATTTATTACTGCAATAAATGTTCGAAATGATGTCCTTCCGTTGTGATACATTTCGTGAGGCGAAAAACGACAGATTGTACAGCTCTTTCGATGATTTCAGGTTTCATATCAGCACGAGCAGCAATTATTCGTACCTTCATATTTTCTGGCGTCGTGGGCTGCTCTTGATAAACCGTACCCTTTAATGTCCCCCATAAGAAAAAATCAAGTGGGGTGAGATCGGGTGAACGAGACGGCCATGATACAGGTCCATTGCGTCCAATCCAACAATTTGGGAATTTTTCGTTGAGGACACGTGTTGCAATATGGGAAAAGTGTGCTGGACACCCACCGTGTTGATACCATAATACTAGACGGTCCCTAAATGGTACGTCTTCTAATAAACCTGATAGAATATGTTCTAAAAAATCAGCATACTTCTGCCCAGTTTGTGTACCGTTGATAAAATAAGGCCCAATTATCCTATTATTTAGAATACCACACCAGACATTTATGGTCCATGGTCTCTGCTTGTCGAGTTGTCTAAACCATCGTGGATATTCAACCGACCAATAATGCATGTTCTTGAGGTTCACCTGACCATGATTTGTAAAGGATGCTTCATCCGTAAACAATACTCTTTGGAAAAACATTTCATCGCTTTTATATTTCCGTATACCCCATTGAGAAAAGTGTACGCGGTTTTCAAAGTCTCTTCCATGGAGCTCTTGGTGAAGAGACAAATGGAAAGGATGAAATTTTTGTGAATGAAGAATCCGGAATATGCTTGTCACACTAATACCGGTTTCACGTCCATGTTGCCTTATACTAACATGCGTGTTTTGATTAACTTTAGCGACGATATTGTTCACATTTGCTTCATGAGTAACAGTCTTACGTCTCACACGAATGTTTCTGTTGACACTACCAGTCTCACAAAATGTTTTAACAATACTTGAGCATGCAGAACGTGATGGACAAGAACGATCTGGAAATCTGTCTTTGTAAATTCGTATTAAATTAAAACCATTTGAATTTTCTCTTGTTCTGAATAACGCATTGTGGATCGCTTGTCGATACACTGAGAAATCTGTCAGTGAGCAAACTCTTAAATACATATCTCATAACTCTCCATGTACAAAGAGGAATGATACAATGTGTTTATTTACAAATTCAAGTTTCTAGTCGAACTTCTGTTACCGTTGGAATCTGAAATGTCGCTGAAAGTAAGTTCTGCATTAATTAGCAAATTTTAGAGTTCACGGTCATTTCAAGGTCGTGCTATTAAACACGGATGAATGCACAATAATGTGTGCAATAACATACAACAACAAAAAATGTGTGTATATATGAAAAAACACGAGTGACCTTGAAAAAACGATTAAAAAATTACAATTCATAAAAAACGATTCTTCCATCTGATTCGTCTTTTGAAACCATTTAGATTACGTTAGAAACATTTTTTGTATTTTCAGAGGTAGAGGAGATATTTAGGTGTCCTGTTTTAGACGAAACACCCTGTATTTACATTCTTCAGTTGAATTCTATACCGCGAAAAAGGTAATATCTGACACGTTTCAAAGGAGAAAAGGAACACAACATAATAGAATATGCTTTTGGCATGTTCGCGCATATGTATTTCGGTGTGCCCTGTAACGCAACAAGTTGCTCGTTCGCAAGCATGAATTTGAGTTACGTTTAGTCTCCAATAGATTTTAAATCTAAAGTGTTGTTCATTAATACAAATCAAAAACTTTGAAGTTTAGAAAAACATTAATTTTCTTTACAAGAAAATGCGTTTTGATATATTTAAATTCTAGAAAAGTCATTTATTTTCACTACGTTTTGGCACAATGTGTTTAGAATTGCAAGCGAAACTTGCTGTTTACTCCTAAACGAAAATTACTTTCACTCACTAGGTAATAGTATTAGGTTGTCGCATACGGAATGTCCGATATTTAAGAGTAACGTTAAACAAACATAACTTTTTTCGAATTAAAACTTATTGATCAAAGTAAAATTACAAACTTTTTTATTTTATTACGGTAGAAATTGAATTTCTTCGTCGTTTACGTTCTTTATTTTCAAGATATTGTTATCTCCATTTTGGAGCTTTATTTGTCACTACACTTTGACCAAACGTAATGCTATCGTCAATACGTTTATTTTTACTCCCTCATGTAAAGAGAATACTCACCAACCACATATTGGACATTGAAATAAACTTTATTTAAAAGTAAAATTAGATATTTAAATAAATACTGAAGAAATTACTGTAATAGTTTTCCTTGATCAAAACGCTTCATAATATTTACTATGCAAGAACTTAATCAAATGTCTGAAAGCAGTGTATGTGAAAATTCGCGGAGAATTTCCAATTATTCATTATGCCATATGATACAGAATTGAATGATTTAAAAAATCAGCGAATTATTGATGTCAGAACCTCTGGGAACGTACTACGACTAACTGCAAACTTAATCAATAAATCGTAAAGAGTTGTCAAGAATTTCTTAAATCTTGGTGTTGCAAATTATGACAAAACCAAGTGACCAAGGAAGGACCAACCTAGTTTTCGCAAACTGTGAAACGTGCACTTTTAAGGGAGATGTCAAAAATTGCAGTTCCCTTATAAAAAATAGTAAGTCACTTCAATTTAAAATGTGACTACGGCAAGAAGAAAGTGGTTTGCACAATCTGTAGAATTAAAATACCAGAAATATTTATGAAAACAAGCTCTAAGGAAACGGCATATCGATACGAGATTAAAATTCGCAGAAAAATTCATTCGCAAATAAAATATTCGGAAACATGTAACATGACGCAATGAAAAAAAGTTTAACAAAGACGGGCTTTATGGCTTTCACTACTATTGACATGAACTGAGAAAAGAGAAATGGATTATATCGCTTAGACCTCAGGGTGGTCAGTCAGTAATAATTTGTGCGATATTTAAAACAAATTTTAAGAGTAAAATTGTTTTTGTGAATGGTAAATTGAGTAAAGTAGAATATCTGGAGATGTGACACGACGAATTATTGTCTTTCATAACAGAGGTAGATGACAGAAAGGCAATGTTTCAACTCATTTAGCTGCTATCATAAAAAAATGGTTTAAAGTCTTTGAAATAGTATCATTACCACGACTGACATTGAGCCCGGATCTGAACACGATTAAGAACCTGTAGGGAATCTAGTGCAAACAGTTTACGATTAAGAGAAGCCACTTACAGAAAATATTATTGGACCTAAACAAAGAATAAAGATCTGCTTGACCAGACATTCTAAACAAAACTTTAATTAAGTTAGTACATAGATAGTATTCCAAGCAGGTTACTAGAAGTAACCGAACATGAAGGAAACTCCACTAAATCTTCGATGGAAACATAACAAAATTATCATTGAATTTATATTTATTCACAGCTAAAAACACAATTCAAAGAGAAAATGTAGTGTTTCTCAAAATTCAAAAGAAAAAGGTGTTCGTTTGTTCCATCTTCAGTCTAGTTTTACATTATAGTACGCAATTGTATGAACGATTTTGTCAATTTTTGTTTCACTATACTGAAAAATGTAAAAATAAGATTGAGTTCATAATTATTCACCGCACTGTGCACTTGAAAAGTGAACGTAGATACTGCATAAGTTTATAACAGTGTAAAAGTACGCAGGAATGCATCGGAGCAGCACGCAAGGTTTTACGGTAACGTTTGTTCCAGCCACCACGGTAGATCATTGGCAAAAGCGGCTTCTTTGATAATTCTAAGGTGTGTTAGCATTTCTATGGCGTTGAATCGCATCGTTCCGTTTTACCGAAGCGCCAAAAATCGTTGGTATCGCGCCACCATTGTACACCGTCTGTTAGACAGGTTAGGACGTTTAGCCATTTATCTCGTCATTGATGTTAATCAGAGTGGTTTCGGTCGTGGTAAACATCTTTTGTATAGCTCCGTATAATTCTCTTTGTCACGCGTAGAGAACACCTCAGATACATATGTACAGTTGCCAATTTGTACGCGTTTACGTACACACGTATCTATAGATGCGAATGTGTAAGTCCGATTTTCTATATTCATTGAAATGTGCACTGATTTAAAGGAGTATTCTACAGGGTGGTGCATAAGTCACTTTCTCATTTGACCTTGTTGTGTTTTCAAGCGGGACACATTCTACTTGCAGAAGAAATAACAAATAATCATTTGAAAGAATTCATTATTTCAAATACCATATTTTTATATTTAATAAATAACACAAAAAAGTATTTTTGTATATCGTACTTAACTCAAGTTAATTATTTTTAATTAATTTTTTATTTCAACTAGCTACTTACTACTACCTTTAATTATCTACTTAATATTACATAGAATGTTGAATTAGATTAATTAAGTGGCTGTGTTGTATAATCGTAACTTTAACTAGGTTATATGTGTTGACTATAAAAGAAAGGATATATGAGATTTCATTTGAAAAAGTATTTAATCAAATTAAGGTTTAAATGAAAAATTGATTTAAATAAATTTCAAATAACGAAATAATCTAAAAGAAAATTATTTATCTGCTCAAATACAGTAACATGCGATTATTTAATATAACATGTAGCTAAATAAGATAATATGGGTACAACCTTAACTATTAATTCTCAAATAATTTATTTGGATTATTCCTAAGTCTGTTTCATGTCTATTTGATCCATTCTCAGTTTTGTTTCTTTAATACTATTTTGATTGTACAATATCTTCTTACTTACTCAGTAAGTACTCCTGTAGTGAATCAAGTAAGTGATTTCTGAGGTAATACTAAGCACCTTTTTCCTTTGTTAAATCGCGCCGAGACGCTTTGTTTTCAAGTTATTAATGAAAAATACGGACCAATCAGAGCGCGGTTACAGCGGACGGATTCTAAGCTCCGCCAACGGTAACGTCACGCTCAGCGGGATTAGTCCCAGAGCCCGAATCGGTCCGCTGTAGCCGCTCTCTGATTGGTCCGTATTTTTCCTTAATAATTTGAAAACAACGCGTTTTGGCGCGAAGTAGCAAAGGAAAAAGGTGCTTATTCTGGGACACCCTGTATACATATATCAGTAAAATATAAAAAATTGTTGCTCACGTACCCTAATACTGCTTCCTTTTCTCAACAATATTCCAAAAATTTATCCAACCCGAGGATCACAGCAAGATTAAAGAATGATTACTTTCCTTATTTTTTAATAGTTTTTAACATAAAATATATTAAACAGAAACTTTTTTAATTCAGGAGCAAAAAGTAATTTCAATTACAGAATTTTCAAATTACGTCTTCCTGAAATGTCAATTACTTTTGATCCATTTTGTATTTTTCCATTACAAATTTTTGATGAGAAAACTTCAAAATTCTGAATCAAAAATTGAAGATATTCAATAAAAATTAATAATAATAGTTTTATAATGGTTAAATGGGAAAGAGACTTATGGATCACCCTATAGTTTAAAACGCTGTACTTTAGGTTAACTTTGAAATTCTTTCCCATATAATTACCAATCTATTTATACTTGACAAAACCCACAAATTTTTAGGCAACGAGAAAAAATAATTCAGCAATAAGCAACCAGGTACATTCGCAAACAAAAGTATATGACAGATCCAACATCATTGATGAAAAAAGAAATTTATATTTGGATTTAATATAACCATTGCTATAACCGCTAGCACAATTAAAAAAAAATACAAAAATGGAATGATTTTTAAATTAAAATTGGAATGATTTTTTGAGAAATAATTTCGACACTTTTTAATCTTTCGTAATTTATACAATTTGAATAAAAAATTATTATGACTGAATGATAGTTTTGACTGTAACCTCAAGCATAGATATGTATGAGTTTCAAATCTCTAAGAAAATATAAAACGGTCGATTTATTCTAACTTGTAGACAAAAATGTGTAAGAGCTAGAAAATTACCAATAAATTATATGGAGATTTCATCAAACAAATGACCAACATTTGTAATAGCTACTTTATATATACTCTCGTTCTTTCGTATGAAAATTGTTCGTTCATATAATCCTACATAACAAAAAACTGTAGTAAAAACATATCTATTATGATATAATTGTAGTTCTTCCGCTGCTCCTAAATCCTATCCTTAATTTTTCGGATTATGAACCGTGACTGCGTTTCAGTTTAATTATCTAAAATTCCCGAAAGGCTGGAAACGAGGTTGGCGGATGTAACGACTTTAATCTAAAAACGGGGGTTTTATGGGTTTCGATGAAGCCTGTATACATAGGATTTGTGTATACATGTATACACAGAGGCGGTAGGTACTAGATCTCACAGATCCTAAACACCGATCCCTTCGGATCTTACCTAAGCTCGGGGTTAGAAACCCTTCCACCGAAAAGAAGGAAAGAAACTTCCGAAACGGACGAAGAGGCGGTCAAATAGAAATATGTTTTCATCTGTGAATTTCTTTTCTCTCCCACGCTGCCCACCTCTTTTCACCTTTACCTTTTTATTCTGGAAAAATATCTACTACTACCCCTGGCAGGAAATATTCGATCAAAATCGTGGATAAGATTGTTGAACAGATTATTTAAATATATATTAAATACGAAAAAGACTACTGTATACACAGAGTAACTCCCATAATTGACTAAACACATTTTAAATTAGAATAACTTTTTCACAAATCGACCAAACGACTTCAGTTTTTCAATAAAGCCAGAAGGGTTAGTTTAGTAAAGGGCGTGTAATGACAGTTTTGAAAAAATTGCATTTGGTCGAAATTACAAAAAAAAAATAAAACTTGATTTTTACACATTTTTTCGTCTATATGAATAGTGACAAATTAAATAATGTATTTTGTGAACTCAAATAAGTTATACGAATATGTGCTGAAAATTTCATTGAAATTTGTTCATTGGTTAATGAGTTACAAACCAATAAAACGTGGTGAAAATTGCAATTTTTAGCACGTATACGTACAACTTATTTGAGTCCAAAAAATACATTACTTAATTTACCGCTGCAGGCCCAGACAAACAAGTTGTAAGAAAATCAACTTTCACTATTTTTGTCGCATGTCCATTTGTAAAAAAAATTTAACTCTAATTTAAAGTGTGTTTGATCAATTATAGGAGTCACTGTATGTATTAAACAAATGTAGTATAACAGTTAATGATATTCAAGAACAATAATAAAGTGATGGATTCTTCTGCCTTTTTACCAAGTATGAAATAATAAACTATCTGTCTCTATGTAAAAACTATGGAAAGTAGCATGACAAAACGTTAGAACACTTAAGTGTTTATCGTTACAAATTTTTAAGGATAAAGATGACGATAGACATTAATTAAACAAATTTTCTAAATCCGTAGAGATGATTAAAATAATAATTTGTCTTTACCACTAATGGAAATATTTTTCAAGTTGCTGATATGAATAATTACAACGACAGACACTTAATTTTTGCCAGTGGTAGTATTCATAATAGAAAAAATAAAATTTTATTTCAATCTGAAAGAAGTGAGCAACATTCACAAATTGAGTAGATTCATATTACATAATATGTAACACACATATTTAGATGATTAAATAATGGCAAGCTACGATCTCATCTGATCATTCCGTAAAAAAAAATGGTAAAAATTGTCGCCTTAATGTAAAGGAAACAGCGATCGATCGGTTAACTGTGATTCTAAAAAATGGTTCGCATCAACGCGTACATAATGCATGTATGTATTCTAATGTGGTAACGATCGCATTGGACCAACCCACAGGAAGGTAGTCTCGTAATTAACTTAGGCCTAATAGAGCATTTAGTAGAAGGTACTTTG
This sequence comes from Sphecodes monilicornis, assembly GCA_913789915.3. Taxonomy (NCBI): domain Eukaryota; kingdom Metazoa; phylum Arthropoda; class Insecta; order Hymenoptera; family Halictidae; genus Sphecodes; species Sphecodes monilicornis. Next base: position 14,652,683 of record OU565298.1, read on the forward strand.
AGGTAGGTCCATTGTATTAGCATAAATCATGGAGGTAGATTTCCAGACCGTGGACGAGCAGCAGTTTATCTTAGTTCACGAATGAAGGGGTTACCATACAGTTAAAAGTCGTCCATAATTACGACAGTAGAGTTCGAAGGATTTTCTGTCATGGCGCGGCGGTTGCTTGTAACGCGTTGTATTTTCTTCTTTGTTCCATGTTTCCGACTCGGACGATTCTTGGGAAAGAAAACCGTAACGGTGCATTTAGGCCAAACGAACGAATGCCTGTTCGCCCCCCCCCCCCCCACCCCACCCCAAAAAGTACAATAAATTCGTGCTCATTTCAATTATGATCGCGAGCGAATGTTCGTCACGAACGAATCGAATGTATTAATGTAACATAAATACAATATTGTAATTAGATTCCGGATGTTCATGCACGATAATTATATAACAAGCATATGTCATTTATGCAAAAAAATGCAAATGTGCAAGAAAAATATGTAAATATGTACGACAAATATGGAAACACACTCGAAATATTTGATATTGATACATTCACATTTCTATTACAGATTTCACAGTATATACTTTTTTCATTATCTTCGTCGCTAACGAAATTGGGATCGCCATCGATCCAACATTTCATTAATGATGTTTTCTATTCTTTTGAACTCATGGCATGTATTAAGTATTCAAAAACACATTAATAAATTCAAACAATTTTAAATAGCATCAAACTAGCCTTTTAACCACTCGAATCTAAAACGTTGACAAAACGTCAAATGAAATGTAAATATAACGCTCAAACGATGATTGAAAATTGTGAAAACATACTTTATGGTGGTCTATAAATCACATGTATACACTGTGGGTAGTATGTTCTTATGGCTGTTATGTAAAAGAAATTTACAGATAGATGATAAAAGGACAAATATCAAATATATATATATATATATATATATATATATATATATATATATATATATTAATATGATGCATATGTTTTTCAACACAAATGTGCAACGCATATGCATTATGCAAAAAATGCAAAATAAAAAATGTATTTTTAGAACCTCCTAATTACGAAAAATATTTGTGCCTTGGTCCCATTGCTTTATTTGCTTATTTTTTTAAGAAACATGCATTTGCATAAACATCCGTAGTCTAATCATAATAAACGTATTATCGTATTCCAATTAAATTCCAATCTTATCAGAGTAGGCGCTAAACAAGCATTCGTTCGGTTGGTCTAATCTCGAATATTTCTAAAATTATGAATGATATCGAAAAATGTTTCGAACAAAAGTTATATGGTGTCGAGGGGGGCATAATTTTATGTAAATGTTTTTTTTAACATATTTCTCACAATATGTTAGATCGTATTGACAAGTCATTTAGAGATCGAGTACCGCGTGAACAAGCTGAAGAACAACAATGATTTGAATAATGTACTATTTTTTATTATTATGTAGTATTAGAATTGAAATATCTGGTAAACTAATGATTTTTCGATATAAGAAGGTTTAAGAAGGTTAATCATTTTTTATGAATAATAATGAACTACATAGACTGTTGTATTAAAAAATCACAAAATTTGGAGGTGGTCTCCATGTGTGGTCTACTCCTCTACCTACAAAAAAAATTATTTTTATGCCCCCCTCGAAACCATATAGCTTCTGTTCGAAACACATTTTTCAATATCATTATTAATTTCTGAGATATTTGAGTGGTCCACTTCAAATGGAACACCCTGTACATGTTGGCAAGCTTAACGCTTTAACTTTCGAATATAAACCTGAAAAAATCCAACAATGCCAAAAGAACTTTAATTACTAAAATCGAAACTAGAATATCAAAATTTATCACATTGATCGTGTGAGCCGAAATAGCTCAGTTGGGAGAGCGTTAGACTGAAGATCTAAATGTCCCCGGTTCAATCCCGGGTTTCGGCAATTTATTTTTCTTAGCGACTTTAATTTATTTTGCATCCTATAATGCAAATATCTGACGAATATATCACAATAACGATTAATTTTTAAACTTGATCAATGAATAGCCACAGTTTACCGACGCGGCAGTCAACGTGGTAACTTTTTCTATAGAATTATTGCAAATAACGTGGTCGGGTATTCCATTAAAGCAGAATGTTTCCGCTGTCGCCTTTCAGTCACTTTGCATTTTCTTACTGATTCGACTAACAGATTTTCCACCTTACTATGTCATAGTACCCACATTGGCATAAACTATATCCAGCACACATAAGTTCGCATTCAAGTGTTCAATAAGCGACTAGACGTAATTAAACCTGTACCCACATAATAGTGGTGCAAATAATTTTTTTGCATAATTTATAGACCTCGTCGACTCATCATTAATCATTACTAGACTGCGGATGTTTATGCAATTGGCAATTTTTGTAGTCGTTTTTTAAGAAAGCCAGATCAAATGAAATCTTGTTTTCAGTGGTAGTAGCCTTTGTAGATCTGAAATAAATTAAATTCGTACTAAATTCTGTCGAATTCTATATTCGAGCATTTTTTGAAAATTCTCAGAAGCCATAAATGCATAATGTTACTTAAAACAGTGAAAATTCAATTTATGAATCTCACAGATCAATCCGTGCACTGGAAAGTCAGCGTTACTGTTAATAACCCGACAATTCATAGGTAACAATCTATAATATTTTACATTGCATTTGCGTAAGCATTTAAGATTTAAAAGTTAGCCAGTTTAGAAGTTGTACCTCTGTAAGTCGGTGGATAGTCGGATTCATTGCTCCGGAATTATCTGTGTGAGTATCAGATTTGAATAAGGGCTAACGTAGTTGTTGGTAATAAGATACGGTGCTGCTTAATATTCAGTATAAAAATTGAATATAGTATTACCGTTGATTGTTCTGGATTCCGTATGCAAAATTTAATGCGCGCGAGCTACCTGTGTGGTCCTGAATATAAAA